>JAUCMS010000045.1:15245979-15266186 GCA_032357445.1 Enteromius radiatus
CAGTTTATACAGCTCTTAACATTTATTTTAATCTAGGACTAGTCTTAATCCCTGTACGGGAAACTGGCCCTTAATGTAAACAATTAATCAGTGCAAGTTAATCCACTGAAAAAAATTGGTCTTGGTCATCTTTAATCAAAATCTGATTATTTGCTTCTGCTCTGGAATGGCATTCCTTCTCTGATGTCATCGGTTTGACCTCTTGGGCCATGGCTTGGGCAGAAACTGCCTAACCACACCCCTCCAGCCATTAGACTGCTGTGAGTGAATAATGAGAGGAGGAAAGCAACTGTATGTAGTTTTATTTTTGTGACTTTGGAAACTGTTGTAATTACCAACACAGTCTCACAACCAATCCGTTTGTATTTTACAAGGTGGCTAATTCTTAGGTTTAGGGTTAGGCTCATAAAATATGTACGATTTTAATTTGATCAGAATGTAATTACAGTGCATAGCTGTACACCTGCATTTGTTGTTGCAGTAAAGAAGTTCATGCCTTTTGCTGAAGAAAACTATCCTGCTTCTAAAATAAATGTTTGGGAAAGAACAAGCCATTCAGTTTTTCTCTCTTGTGGAATATTTGTGCTAAAGTGTCATGCTTGTTATAGTTTGGTCCATCACAGATGTTTCACTGTATGGTCTATGACAAAGTCTCACCATCTGAATCTGTAAAATCCATCAAATTTATGCTAAAAAACTGGCGGCTATGGTTGCAGGAATGTGACTGTAAAAAATATGGTAACAACGTTTTACAGTTTTAAGTTAAATTTACAGCTAAATAACGTAATTCCATTACCAAAATGATGTTGATATACCAAGCTATTAAAGTCCTGAAATCTGTTTTGTAGCTTTGAAATACACTTATAAGCAACAAATACAGGTGATGATAAGAAAGAATGATGAACCAAAGCCCATCCCAAGCAGCTTTTAAATATGAACATGTATAGAAGGTGCTCAGTGTCATTCCCACAAACACTAAACACCATCATGGTACTTCATTAAACTGATGTATGCAATAAACATTCGTATTACAACATTATATGTGACACACAACCCTAATACACATAACTGATCAGAAAAAAACTAAGAAGAAACAGAGTTTTTTCAAAGAAAAAACTAATTCAAGCAAAATTTGAAATGCAATGCAGGGAATTCTGGGAATGTCAGTTTTCATTTGTTCCCTGTAAATTTTACAGGAATTTATCATTAGTTTACATTTCACAGTAATTCAGTCTCTCAGTCTTATTATTCATATAAAGATTACAAGCCAAATTTTAACATGCTTAGAGGTTATTAGCATATTCAAAATAAATGCTATGACACCATAGAACTATTTTGGGTTCCCCAAAGTGTGTAGAACATTTGTAAAAAAAAAAAAGATCTATAGAACCTTATGCGCAGTGGAAGGGTTCCATGGATTTTAAATATTCTTCATGGAATCATCAATGCCAGTAAAGAACAGTGTTGTAATTTTGGTTGTATTTCTTTGTATTGAAAATGGAAAATTCTGGGTTTCATCTCAGTCTCTCTTCTCTTTCTAGACAATTGTGTAAGGAGTTTACGGACCTGTTGGCTCAAGATCGTACTCCATTAGGAAACTCTCGGCCTACGCCCATCCTGGAGCCAGGAATCCAGAGCTGCCTGTCACACTTCAGCTTCATCACACACGGTTTTGGTTCTCCAGCAATCTGCGCCGCCCTCACGGCTTTGCAGAATTACCTGACTGAAGCCCTTAAAGGCCTCGACAAGATGTTCCTAAACAACCCCACCCCCAACCGACACACACCTGCAGACGGCTCCAAAGGAGCTGGAGAGAAAGAGGAAAAACACAGGAAATGAACTGTGGAAATACGATATCAAGGAAGTCATGTTCAGAGATTCTATAAACTCTAGTTTTATGACATTGCGTTTTACATTCTGGGTTGAAGGTGGCGAGTGGACAACAGATCATGGGAAACGAAAGGAACAATATGATAATAGAGACTGGAGGACACAAGTCCGCTGTGACACATTCACCATCTTCATCTCATTCGTTTGCGAGTGTGAAAATATTTGAGGAGTGTTTGTGAGTGTGTTTTTGTGTATCAAAGTATGCCATTTTACATGATGTTAGATGCAGGCTGTCCTTTACACACATGCTCATAAATCTGATACATAATATTTGAGTGTTCATCAGTGTAATGGCCAGCGCACAGGAGGACAGGTTTGCTTGGGATACTGGTGGAGACACTTTTAACTGCTATATTTAATTATACGTATACAAAATTATAGGCGCACAGTTCTGCAATATTATGTTAATTCCATGCAACTTTTGTTGAAACTACATCTACAGTAAAACAATCATCTTCTGTCAAAAGTGTTTGCCAAATCAAAAATATGCTCCACATAGATTTGAAAGAGGCAGAATATTCAAATATAAGATATTTTATTGGATTTAGTAATACATGCGGTACAATGAAATTGAGTGTTTGCCAAAAATAGGCTGTAAATGTGCAGCTATTTGTGCTGAAACAAGCATTGTGCTATTTATATTTCAGTCCATCACAGATGTTACATGCAGTATGATTTATGACAAAGATTCACCATCTGACAGCCCATAAAATACATATGTACTTTACATAAACACAGCAATTCATTAGAAATTAGGTTCTCAGTCTGATTATTCATATATAAATTACAACACAAGATTTACAACTGATATTTAACATATGCTTTAAAACACCTTGGCCAATATTCAAAAGAGCTTGTGTACTAAATGAACTGGGGGATTTTGTATTTTTGGTTGTATTTCTTTGTGTTTGAAACTGCTATTGCTTGTGCCGTCTTGGCCATTTTGGTTGTGAAAATGTGAGGACATTTTCAGTTAAGTTACTTTTGACATGGCAATCATCTTAGCTGACCAACTGAATCAACTATTTCACTGATAATTCATCTGTTGTTTATGTATTTTTTTTAATATATGCTAACATTTACACAGAGCTAAATCAACAAAGAAAAACATTTTATGGCCTAAATATTGTTCATTGGTTTTACAACACTACATCAGCTGCGTGGAAGCTTGCTTTGACTGAAAAAAAAAGACTTTTGAAAATAGACATAAGGGTACCCGGATTTGTGCGCTTTCTCATAGGCTGCGTAGAACTGAGGTGACCGCGCGTGCTGGAACACGGCCACGCGCAGCCTTTCCGCTCTCGGGAGTGCGCACTTTCTCAGTTCCGCAAGCTGGATTATAGCCTGTCTGTCAAAGTTAATATTTGGTTAATTGTGTGAGGAAGGTTCTTTTATTTATGTTTGTATATATTTATTTATGCTTAATTTAATGGGCGTTTGTACATAGGAATAGACTGGGTCGTCTATCTGTGACTGTCTCTGTGCGTGGGTGAACGCTTGTTTTAGATTGCATCTTGTATTTTTTGTTTCATAGATACGGTGTTATGTGGTGAAGGCTAGAAGTTGGTTCTTGTCTGGTGATTTTCATTTACCTCGAAATAAGAATAAATCGTGTTTTATTGTAGTTGTTGCTGTGTCATAATAACGTGGTCTATACGCACGAAACATTTAAAAAACGTAAAAAAACAAAAAAAACTATTTTAATTAGAAAGTGCCTAAATTTCGAATACCTCAGACCAGATAAATATTTTCTAAGTAATCATATAGGCTACCATTAGTCCATGTAATTATTTATTTGCATTAAAAGTTCATTTTTAGACAGGCAATTCAGGCAACAGACTTCCTCATAGGCAGCGTCTTAGGCTAATGTTGGAATTGCTAAAGGTAGGCTATTTAATTTCAGAACAAGACAATAGTAACCTAATAGCATTATTTTATAATTATATCAATCATAATTACTGATTTCAGATTTTTTTTAATCAAACTCCAAAATACATGTTTTTACTCCAAATAAAAACAAAGCTTTTCTTCATAAAATAGAAATGACTATCTTGTTCCTTTGATAGCCTATTTATTTTGCTAACATTGTTAATCCAAGTAACAGAACCAAGAGGCCAAGAATAATATGAAAAATAAATAAATTGGACGGCAGTGGTTTTAGTGGTTTTATTAAAAATATTTTACAACAATATGGATTATTAAAGCTTCGTTTATTAGCAGCAAGGACAAGCTTAAGATTTGAGCTAATGGTAAAATGTAAAGATCTCTCATTGAAAGGCCAATATGTATCTAACATTGTTCAGAATATTAGCCTATCATTGTAAGTCTATATAAACAACTCGTAATGTTTTCATTATCACACTGACTTGTAATGCAATCAGCACAAGGGAAATGAACAAAACTCGGAAATGAAAAACGGAAATGAGAATTGCTGCAAAGATTCTGCATCTTCCCGTCTCTTTTTAACGCAAGCAAAGAATGCCAAAATTTATCGAAAACAATCCCTTGAAGGCGTGTGTTCGCGGTCGCGGCAGTAAAGTGAACTCATATCCACGCCGCAGGTCAGACCCCCGCGAGTCCCCGCGCGCATCAACTCGCGCTGGTGTATTTAATGCGGAGGAGCGCGTGGCCTGCGGGTTCCGTCGCGTGACTCGTCATGCGTGAAGTATTGTGACCCAGGTGCAGCACCCGCATGTCCGCGAGCGACGTGGATCTCTACGAGATTCAGAGATTTCTCTTCAGCAGAAAAAAAGACTAGCCTCGCTCTCACCCACGGGACTTGAAACAACACAAGCCGAGATCTTTCATCCTTCCCTCGAACTCGGTTCTCATTACCTCTAAAAGAAAAAAAAAACGATCCAACAAAAACCCATAAGGCCAAACCAATAATATCGCTGCTTTTATACTCGATAATTATTGACTGTTATTTTTCTTAATCATAAAGATCTAAAATAAGTACAAGTTTTTTCCCAAACATAAATATGAAATATGCACCCACAAAAATGCCCTATGGGCTATACTGCTAATAAGCCCCTACTCCCTGATTTTATCAAACAGGAACAGTGGAACAGACGTCTTAAGACTAAAGGTTTAAATCTTGTGGTGGAAAGTCTCTTTTCTATCATCTTATTTTTTATTTATTTTTTTCTGGGGTGAGAGAACGAAGAAGAGCTTTGTTTGAGCGCAGGTCCCTCTGCTCGCTGTCACGCAATGGACTGTAAAAATGGTTTATCCAGACACGCGCCAGGCGCGCGTAATTCCTGCTCGAGGCGGGATGACCGCAGGCAGCGCGAGCCTAACTGATCAACCTGGATATTTCATTATTCATTAATTTACTGTTTAACAAATTCCGCTCATTATCGCGGGAGCGGCTGGCAGGATCCGACCATTCGGCGGCAGTTGGTGTCAGGCGTGGAGAATTGGCCCATTTGATCCTGAGCTGTTTTTTTCTCTCTGTGTGTATTATTATTATAGGCTATTCAACATCCCGAAACAGCTCAAGATCGTCATGAATAATAAGCAGCGCGCGAGCTTGTCAAAACCCGTTGAGCGTGACACAGCCCGTGGAAAAATCGACTCGATTTTAATATAACCCCCTCACTTCAGTCACTTTTTGGAAAAGACAAAACAACACACTGATAAACAAACGGAAATATGCGATTACTACGGCAATGACACGCGTCCGCAGCGGACTGAAGGACATCAAAACGTTAACGATTATTTTGGAATACCAAACACATGCACCAGCTACCTGACAGCACTGAAATAAGTGTTTCGAGATATCACACCTTTGCGACAGCCCTAGGCCCTGCAAAACCACAAAAACTCAGCCAGCGGCCCGTTTTTTGTAGCCAGTCACAAACGCGCTCTTCCTGTTAATCATGTTGCGTCTTCCATTTGCTTCAGTTGATTTGGAGAACGTAGTTATTTAATGAGGAGGAGTTTGTTTTTAAATAACTTTCTTTGATAACTTACACCAGAAATCAATCAATGTTAGGTTCTATCATCGTTGTTTTGCTATTACGTTTTCTCTTTAGCAATATAGGCCTAAACTGAAGAGCTGTTTTCAGTACAGTTATTAAATAATAGCCTAACTACTGGTTTTTGCAAGTGTTTTTTCTTATGATCATGTTCATATAATTAAAATAACCACCATTTAATAGTAAGTTATTTAAATGTTAACATTCATAGCATAATAAAATATAAATGTAACTTTCTACAAATTAAGTATTTCTAAAACTATTTAGGCCTACAAAATGTCAAAGAATCACTCTAAATAATAAATAGTAAATAATGCCAAGATACTCTAACAGTCTTTAAGAAATTGGTTGAAAACATATTTGCATCCGTAATATCCAAAACAATAAAACATACATTATTTATTTTCTCCTTGCCTGCACTTTTCTGCTTTTGCACCGCTCTGATTTACTTTTATAGCAGTGGCTCCTGTATGATAAATTGCTTGTGAGTTTCCTCATTTGTAAGTCGCTTTGGATAACAACATCTACTAAATGATTAAATGTAAATGCAGGCCTCTTACAGTAGTGAATGGTTAATCATTGTCATCTTTCATTAACTAAGCACGCTGTCGTTACTGGTGGTAGCGCACAGTCTCTGTATGCATAACTTCAGTTCTGTTTAATGCTTCACTGAATCAAAACACCTGCCGTGACCTCCTCATTCACCACTGCTTTTTTTGGACTGGAGCTCTTCCTTCCTCACTGAGGTTCACTGAGAGTTTCAAATCAAAGAACGTACTGAGGTGATCACTCCAGGTAATGTATTTGATTTCAGATTCTTCAAGGGTTACTTGCATTTGCTTTTCTTTGTTTTGCATTGAAGTTTTTCTGTAAGCAGAAAGAGAGAACAGGCTGTAAATGTGCAAGATTTCAGCTCCTCTCCAGGTAGTAAACACTCATAAATACACACAAGTTACCAAGGCAGGACTGGTTTTATTTGATGTGTGTTTGTGGTTTTAGCTCATTGGGTTTGTGTGAGTAAATGATTGATTATGTTTGGCTTTGATGTTTCCTCTAACACACACACACACACACACACAAGCAAGCGTACAGTCTTTTTCACCTCAAACTTGCTCTGACTCTTTCTTTCACTTGTCATCATCTCAACTGACAAATACACACACAGTCAACAAATCTTCCTCTCTTAATTGTAACAACTTAGTGGATTTATAAGAATGAATGAATTCAATAAAATTCCAAACCATATACTGTAAAATAAAAGGGTAAAAATAAAAATAACAGACTTCAAAGCCATGGAACTATTTTTGGTTCCTCAAATAACTTTTCAATGAACAGTATATTCTTAAAATAAGTGTGAAGAACATTTGAATAATCTAAAGAACGTTTACTACTATGAGGAACTTTTTATGTAATAGATATTAAGAATGCTTCATGGAGCCAAGCCTTTAAAGTGTACTTTTTTTCAGTTATGGATCCTGAAACATTCTCTGGCACTGAATTTCCATTATAGGCCTTTGAATTAATCTTAAATATTGTGCACAAGGAATAATTGAAAGAAAATCACAACTCCACTTGGTTTTATTACTTAAATGAACTTCCGCTATACTCTAACATCTATAATAGTATTAATTAAATAACAATAAAGGATGCTGCTGATTTGACTAAATGTATAGTGAATCAGTAAATCAGGTCTGTGTGTGTACTTGTGTAAGTTTGTGAGTTAGTTCCTGCTGATGCTGCAGAGACAAGAGGAAAACAGGTCAAGGTTATGAATCCAGAACCCATTCTTCAGTAACACACAAAACAATCTACCGCATCACATTTTAAAGGATTAGTTTGGGAACAATGAAAATTCTGTCATCATTTACGCACTCTCATGGGATCCAACAAACTCCTGCTCTTTTCCATACAAAAAAGGCATATAGGATCAGATAGAATGGTACTTTATTTAATCCCTGAAGAAAAACGAGGCGTTACAGAACACATAAATTACACAGCAAATATAATACCATACAAAAATTAGAAAAAGACATGTCCCCAGCGGCTGTCAAGTTTTCAAAAGGACAAAAACACTAAAAGATAATCAATGAATAATGTCATTTCTGTCTGCTTGTCATGCACGTATCAGGGCATGCATCACATGACTCAAGAAGACCTGGAATACAGTATAGTGCATGAGTTGTATGAACTATTTTCATAGTTTTATATGTATTTATTTTGGTATATATTTTTCCCTCTTTTGAATTTGACACCATTTGTTCACTTTATGCATCCATTCAGAGCATAATAGAATAATAATGAAACATCATGAATTTACTGAATATGTTTACTGAATTTACTGATAAAAAAAACAAACACAAACACTTTATTGTAAATAAATGGTAGTGGCAAGTTTTCCAGATTGATTTTAAATGTGAAAAAAAAAAATAATAAATAATATGACACGTAAAAAAAAAATAAATAAATACCCTTAATGTCATAAAAAACACAATCATTATACAATTGTGTCATACAAGAAATTCTGGGAATTTTTCCACTGTAAATTATAAGACTTTTTTTTTTACAGTAGGACTTTTGAAGTGCCATTTTACAATTGTTTTCTTAATCTTGAAACCAAAAGAGAAACATTTGTGTGCAGAAAATGCACCAGTGTGTTTCATGTCTCACCTGTGCTTCAAAGTTTGCTACATTTCTCTTCAGGCATGTAGTACTTCATTTCCCACACTGCTCTGGACTTTCTCCATCCTCTGAAACAGACTGCTGTGTGTTGTATTGTGTGCGAGTGCCTCCAGGTCTAACTAGCTAATGCATTGGTGATCTCTCTCTATAATGTCCCACACACATACACACACTTTCTGCTCAGGATTTAATGGCCTCTGTGGGTGGTGGGGGTGGGGGGGATAAAATGAACGCTCACAATATAATATAGGCCACTGTTTGAATAAGTAAAATATTATCCTTGTGCTTATGATGAGCTTTATAGTGTTTGTCCGGAACAGTCTGTTGAACATACAATTACAATTATAAACTCTGATGAGAGGAGCAAACCTCTCTTTCTCTCTCTCTCTCTCTCTTTCCTTTGGCTTTGCTGCTGTGACCTTGTATGCTGACTAAATCCATGCCCTTGGCTACTGTTATTTACACATGGATGAACACACACATACACACACAAGCCAAGGCACTTTTTGGAAGTCTGGCTGGTTGAATATGTGCTGTTATGTGTGAATGCACATGTGCAGGTAGAATGGCCATTTGACACACAAACTATAGTGATCAAAAGAATACTGGTGTGTGTGTGTGTGTGCATGCGCACTGTGGATCAAGAGCTGTATATGTAAAAAAGTTGTAAAAATCTATCAAAACTTTTGCTTGGAATTGTTCATTGAAAAAAAGCATATGACATAAATATAAATAAATAAATATATATTTTTTACTATTTACTATATTACTAGTTTAACCATTAACCATATAAATAAAACTGTCTTCCAAAATTAAATCTGACAAAAGCCCTTCCGGACATTTGTGGACATCTTCAAAAACTATAAAATAAAGGATTTATTCAATATAATGCATTATCATTTATAATGTATAGATTGTTTAAAATTTTAATTGAGCAAGGATGCATTCAATTGATCAAAAGCGTTAAAAATAATGTTTCTACATGTCATTCTACACAAAAAGAATTTTCTACACAAATCCTGAAAAAAAATCCTCATGAAAAGAAGGCGATCAATGGTTTTCAACATAGATAATAAACAGAGATTTAGTAAATCAGCATATTAGAATCATTTCTGAATGATCATGTGACACTGAAGACTTCAGGAGCTTTGCACAACAGGAATAAATTACATTTTAACATATATATTTAAATATAAAACAGTTATTTTGAATTGTAACATTTTAAAATTTTGCTATCTTTACAGTATTTTTCATTAAATAAATGCAGCCTTGGTGAGCAGAAGAGTCAATAGCTATGTATATAACATCGATTAATTAATTGGAATTGTGTGGGGGTTTTTTTAATGAGTAGTGAGGACGTATAAATGTAATTGTACTGTAATGTGTGTGTGTGTGTGTGTGGTTCTCAGCAGTGCTGATGTCCAACAGATGTATATCTTTGGCGACGGCAGTCCTGAACACTGATTGGTTGAGACATTGCTTCATAGAACAAGATGCTCAGCAGTGTGGACAGCATATATGTGTGTGTGTAAGTGTTTGTGAGAAACTCTTTCTCCCCCTCTGTGTGTGTGAGACAAGGATGTCTTGTGAAAGGCCCATCTGCCCTGGTGTCTGCCCACCAGTCATACTGCCAGCGCAGGCACTGCTGCGGACGCCTAAACTCTCTGTGACAAGGACCCCTAGAGTGCAGAGTGCCACCCAGCATAAACAACACTGGCACCGCTCTCGCATATGACAGCCTGCTCGTGCAATTCGTTGATGCGCTGTGTCTTTTTACCTCTTCAATGATACTAAGTTTTTCTTCTTAAAATCAATTTTGTCAAGTTTGTAGCTGTTAAAAAGACATTCTATTATTAACAGCACTGTGTCGTTGTGTAATTGTCTTCTTAATCAATGAAACTAATCAAAGATGTGTGTAATCAACACTGGGATGATAATTAATGCCTCAACAGATGTTCATATTAATTTTAATGTAGAAATTTATTTTATTTTTATTTATATATATATATATATATATATGTTTTTTATTTTTATCTTATGAACTGTGATTACATATTTCACAGAATAATAAATATGCCTGCTTTTATAAAATCATGTTTTATATTTCTGCTTTTAAATCCTCCGAAAATTGTCTCTATTCACTTCCAATGTAAATGATTCATCATAAACCCTTTTTTTTATACAAATGAGATACAAGTTAAAAGCCATTTTTTGTGGTCATCAACATACCTACAAATACTACAGATTGAGCTTAAAATCTATTGAGTGTAATCCATATTTAAAGAGTCAGCTCACCCAAAATGTAAGAAAATCTCTTTTACTTATGATGTTGTCAAATCCATGTTTTTTTTATCTTTTTTGTGTGTGTAACAAAAAAAGTGTGATCTAAAATTGATAACATGCATTGAACATCCTCCATGAAAAGTGTTCCATAATCCTCATAAATTATATAGTTTCCGTAATATTTGCCTTTTAGTTATGTCAGATCGGTGGAACATACTAAGAATATTATACTGAGTGGAACCCAAAACAGTGAAAACAGAAAGTCAATTCAAAAAGAACAAATAAAGAATTTACTCTGACAAAACATTATTACATCATAGCCTCTTATTTCTGGCCTTTATCTCAATTATAGGAACCTAAAAACAATGAAAGGAACATCATATGAAATGAGCAGTATTATCATATCAGTGTGGAGAGAAACTTTAGCATTTTTGGAGAGAGTGTAAAATACAGTTTTTAGCAAGTTCAGACCTAGCATGTATCAGAATGCCAGTCTCCAGTTAACTGGAATGTGATGTTGTTGCCCCCCCCGCCTTTTCTTTATATATGTGTGTGTGTGATTTGCACATTCAGGTCATTCTCTGTCAGTCTCTGTCTGAACTCTGATTGACAGCTGCAGTCATGCTCCCCCGGGGCAGCTTACTTGCTCCTACATGCATCTCTCTCTCTCTCAGTCCATCCTTTCCTCATTTCCCTCTTTCTCTCACTTCCTCTCTGTCTCTCCAGCACATAAACTGAGTTTCTCATGTCAGACAGTGATTGATATGATTCTGCATTTACAACAATCAGCCATCATGAAACACACACGCTTAAACATTTCTAGTCAAAGTCTCAGTCCCACTGGGGAAATTCACCATAATGATTAAGGACTCGCAGAAAGGGGCCTGTAAAGCAAGTGAATTATATTAAGATATCAAATCAAATTTTATCAAATGCAAAAGTATTTGAAAGTAATGCTTGCCAATCATATGCTATTTCTGCAAAATAAAAATTAGAAATGACAATCTTTGGAGCCCCGAAAATAAATACAGTATAAAATATCAATCAAGAGTCTCTTTGTAACATCAACTATTCAAGTTGCATGACATGTTTGGAGTCTGTTACATCATACTCTCTTATGCACTTATTAAGACTGCATTTATATGATAAAAACACACTAAAAGCAAAAGAGGCCTATTTGTGAAATCTTATTGCAATGCACATTTTTATTTATTTATTCTTAAATTTATTTTAAAATGTCATTTAGACATATTTCTGTGGTCAAAGCTGAATTTTCAGGATCACTATTCAGTTTTCAATGTCACATGAATTCATTTAGAAATCATTCTAATACGCTGCTCAATAAATATTATTATTATTATATATATCTTCTTCCGGCCCTTTTACATGTTTGTTACAAATTGACTTCAAATTTTCAACTCACTCAGCTTTCTTTCTTTCTCTGAGTTGTAAAGCATACGTGTACAGATTGAGAAACTGCTCCAAGCGATTCATTGCATGAGTGAACTGCCCAAATGATTCATAGTGAATCGCGAACCGATTCAGACAGTTTTGCAAACACGTTTGACGAATCCATTAATCGCGATTCGTGCATCGCTTGCTCTGGTTGCACACAGACGACAGAAAACAGGACATAAGACACGATTGGTTTAATACTGTGGGGAAAAATAAGATTCTCGGGTAAGTAAATGGTAACCTTCCACTTTAAAAATGCACTTTAAGTAGCTAAACTGTAGGATTTATGAGGACCATGGTGTTGATAGCTATGTGGTTGCTGAGGTGCATGTTTTTTTAAAGCATATTACTACAAGGGTTGCCCGGCTTACGAAACAAAACCAGACCTCTGGCTGTTGAAAAACTAGGCCAATTTCGTTTTTTCCCCGCGTTTTTCTCCTCAGTCAGAAATCCCCTCCTTCAAAACACCCGCGCCGCCTTCATTGTGCGAAAGTATCCCAACTGCGACTTGGCAACAGTGGTTACTATGCAGTCACCAGGGCGTTGCTATGCCGAAAGTACTGTGTTCTTAGTGGTTGCTAGGTCATTGCTAGGTAGGTCCCTCCCTTAATGTAAATCTGTCAGCTTCTTTCCCCACCTGTTTGTCATCTGCTGGCCCAAAATCGTAATCTAATCACTTTTAAAAGTTATGAATTTAAGTTTAATGCCGAAGATTAGGGGTTTGTCAAATCCCTATCACAAAGCATAAGCAATAACGATAACTAAAACCTACCTTAGCAAGCAAACACCACTAACAAGTGTGCGTCAGAGGAGCATCGAATGTGTGTATGATCAGACTAGTGTGTGTATATGAGTAGGTGTGTCTAATGTCTTAATAAGAGCTCTTTCACGCTGCTCTCTGTTGTTTGTGATGTGTAATTGTCTCGCTTCGCTCAGGGTGAGAGTCCGATCTGAATCCGGAGCGTTACGAGAGCCTTAGTCAATTCTGCTGTTAAATCCGTTAAGAGCCGAAAATTAATTACCTAACCAAAGAGGGAATGCTTCCAAAAGAAGGAGCCTGAGTAAGGAGACGCAGAGACAGCGAACAGAAGGAGGTGAAGGAACGCTACGAGTCACCAGACTTCACGTTAAGCTTGACTGACTAATTATTGCTTATAATTTGCGTTTGGATTAATTAACTAATTAGCTGGGAATGTCTGAAGGCGTAGCGCAGTCTGTGCATGTCAGGCTGAAGACTTTAATTATTGTGATATTTTTAATTAGAATCTGCAGCTGAGTGAGGCACATACACACGCCAAAGACACACACAAAGCACACAAAAACACACACTTTTACACAAATAATAATATAAACACCAAATGTTCCTATGCACAAAATAAGCAGTTCTACACATTCCTGTAGCTCAAGTAGAGAGCAAGGTCTTGGGTTTGATTCCCAGGTAATACCTGAACAATAAAACGTATAACTTTTGGAATTGGAAATCTATTTTTGGAACTGTAAAGCTTATTTGTCATTTTTTAAAGCTTATTTGCTTTTTTATTGAAAAATGATTACACAAATGAGATGCATAAGCTCAGATGAATGAGGCCTATGATCAATCAATTCCAAAAAGAAATACAAAACCTGTGCTAATTAAATATTTGGTGATAATATTAACTATTATTGATAATAGTAATTGTTAAAAAGCCAGCCGTTCTTGATCAGGAACATCAGTGTCTAAAAATGTAAATTACGTAATAACGTAAATTAACACCTATGTATTACGTACAGAAAAAACCTATACAAATAATAAAAAAAAACATTCACTCAACATGCATACTACTTATGCAACACATCATCATTCTAATTAGTGCATCCTTTTTGGTTTTGTTTTTGATTAAATGATCCTGTAATTATTTAACCCAGTACTGGTATAAGATGCAGAAAGCTACAGCTATTGATTGTGTAGAGGTAAATTCGGACACTGCAAGATGTCTCCAGCTTCCTTCTCCCCCCCTCCCGCTTTTTGAAAAGAGAGAAATGTGCATCGTCGACAGGATTCGGCTGTGCATCTGACTATTTTCCATCACAAGGGGCCAAGTTTAGTAAACAGGCAAAACTAATGAGGCACTTTGAGCTGCGGAGCGGAGCTTCAGCCCGGGGCCCGAGAGCCCGCTCGCACCTGATGGAGCCGAGAGACATCAAAGCAGAGGATTACAGCAGCGCCAGGGGCCACATTCACAGACTTATTATACGCCTCGTTCCTAATCCAGTTATCTGCAGAATATGGCTGTGCCTTGGCCTCACACACACACACACACAACATGCAAGTACAGAGTCACATATAGAATGCAAAAAAAAAACACACACACAAAAATAGACAAGCACATGGCCACAAACATGCTTAAGAACACAACCTCAAATTCATAACTAGAAAGCTTTCCAAATGCTTTATGTAATATTCATCCACTGCTCATACATGATGCTTGAATCCTTCATAAGGTCACGTTACTCTCCGACAGCAGGAATCCATCTGTCAGAGCGCCTCCCGTGTGTGTGTGTGTGTGTATCTTCTGAAGGACTCACAGCCCTGGGCACATTTGGATGTATTTCTGTTGGTCAAGTCGGTGCCGTTGGTCAGATCTGAAGAGAACGCAGGACTCAGTGAAATGAAAGACAAATGTTTATGGGTGAAAACACGTCCAGGTCACATTTCACCCTAAAGAAATCATGATTTGCATAAAGAGAATGAATGTTTTGGCAATGTAACATTTTTTGCCATTATTGTAATGTGTCTGGATGTTTTATTTTTGAGCTATAATGTTTAGAATTCCTATTATTCTCAGTGAGGATTCTCATTAGATTCTCATTACAGTAATACAATATTTTCCATATTTAAATCAGCATAAATTAAAGGCAATACTACAAATATTACCATGATGCATAAATAATTTGCAATTTAAATAGTATTATTCTTTCACTGAAGTAATGAGAAAGATTTATTTTGTGCATTTAGGTAATGCAAATTAGAATGGGAATAATTCACACAAAAATGAAAATTCTGTTATTATTTACTCACCCTCAATGTCTTTCCCATTTCTTATGACTTTCTTTCTGTAGAATGCAAAAGAAAATTTCAGGGAAAATGTCTGAACCGCTCTTTTCTGTTAAATGAAAGTCAATAATGACCACAGAATTGAAGGTCAGCAGAATTGTATTCAATAATGGCTTAAATTTTAGTACCTTTGCTTATGCTTTTCTGATTTTTTGGACCCCTGTTCTTCATCCATTGTCATAAATGTCTTCTTAAAATCCATGAAGGTTTGGAGTGACATGGGATTGAGTATGAGAATTAGCAATAATCATGAATATCTCTTAAATTGTTGTTAATATAACTTCCCAATGAAAACTACTTTTTCTTTTAATTTTGTGGTGAACTATGACCTGGATATCTGTTTAGCAGATTTCATGAGAAAACTGACTTTAAAATAAGTGAGAAAAGAAGAAAGACAACACAAAATATGTCAAGTAAGAAGCAGGAGAGAGAAAGAGAACAGATAAAGGAAAAGAGAGAAAAAGAAGGAAATTCTGACACACAGTGATTCAAACTGTGTGTGTGTGTGCAGCCCTTCTGCATGTGTTAAAGTGTGTTTTAGCTGCGAGGAAGGTCAGGTTCTGGCAGAGTTTAATCCTTGGATTGGCGGTTCTGCCCTCTGGTCAGTGCTGATTATCTCCCATAATGCAATGCTGCTCTCTGATAATGATTCTATGGACTGTTTCGAGACTGTAATAATGTTTATTTTTTTAGGATTTGGTTTTTTTGATGATATATAAACTTTATAATATTGTAAGTCATTCAACAATTCTGTCTCCTTCAAATTAAGATGCTGAGCAGGTATTTAAAAATGGAAAACTAACATACTATTTACTGAATAATAATAATATATATATATATATACATATTAATAATTTTGTCATTCTGTTAAAATGAAAATGAAAGTATTTCTCCCCACACACCTGAAAATCAGCTCAAGTAGACTGCATTGTGTAAATTTTTTCAGTTTTAATAAGGTGTTGATGCATACATAAAATTAGCATATTATGTACAGTATGCATGCTATACACTGCAAAAATAGCAGGTATAGTTTACTATTCCATTCTCTCTCTAACACACACTGGAGTGTGGTAGAGTTATAATTAACCTTTATTTATATTTTTGTCATGAAAGCAGCTATCAAGAGCCCTAATCAGGGTCTAAAGGGAATTGTGCCGCACAGAGGAGGACAAACTACCTGCTGTGGGTGTGAGTATCACAGTATCAGAGCACCGGTCAAAACACACTCAAACTCTACTAGCCCAGAGCGAGTGAGAAAGAGAGAGTGTGGGAGACAGCGAGAAAGAAAGAAAGAAAAAGAAAGAGAGAGAGAGCTAGGACAGAGTGAATCAATGAATAATTCATAAAACATTGTTGTAATGTTCCGTCCGAACCCTGCAGGCCTGGTTAAGGTCAAGGATGGCTACTGTGTGTGTGTGAGAGAGATGAGTATGAGCTTTAGATTCTACAAAGCCAAATGGAATAATTCAAAACTGTAATGTACAGCACAATATTTTAACCACCTCTTATGGCACTGCAAAGATTTCAACCTGTAGTCTGAGGTATATTTTACACTCATCTCTCCTAAGTGAGGTTTACAGATTTTAACAAGCCATGTGAAACCATGCATGTTGAAAGAGGTGATTTATGACTTAATTAAGGAATTAAGGTTTGACTTTAGATAATAATCAACTACCCAGGGGCCAGTTGCATAAACTTAGCCTCCATGTTAAGACAGTGTCTTAAGAGCTAGTCTGACCAACTAGTTAGCCAAGAGTAATCTGATTAAATTTAGCCTAATCTACATTTTTATGTAACTGAAAAAGTTATGACCAGTCTTAAAGAAAAATATAGCTGACTAACTTTTAAGACTTGTCTTAACCATTTATGCAACCGGCCCCAGAATGCGCTAGCAACAGATTGGCAACCACCAGAAATGCATAGCAATGAGTTAAAAGCCACCCAAGCTGGGTTTCTACAACGCAAACTTGCACAAACAGTTAGCAAAATTTTATAAATGTTTTATAAATGTTTTATAAACTGATGGCATTTCGCATAATATGCGACTACAAAATAATATTTTTCCTCTCATGATAAGTCTTGGTGATAAATGTTGGTAGGTTTATGTATATCTCAACCACCATTATTTTGAATCAAAAGAGATGAAGGCATGAGAGAAGCTTCACCACTGGTTATATTTTTAATTTACAATTTCAGTTTGCGAAATTTGAAGCATAATGGAAACGCGACTACAGAACACCTTAGCAACTATATAAGAATCCCCTAGCAACCACCAACAACAATTGTGCAACTGCATGGCAATGCGCAAAGACCACAAAGACCATCTTAGCAACTTTAACGACAACAACCAATAACGTCGATAATATCGTCATGGAAATGGAGTTTTGCATAAGAAACTATAGCATGATTTAAAACACCTTGGCAAGTACAAACCAGCACCCTGGCAACTGCATAGTACTGAGCTAAAAAAGAAAAAAAAACTAAAAATTAACACTAACTGCAACAAAGATTTAACTGTGAAAAGTGAACTAAAGACCACATAGAACACTTTAGCAACAACAGAGCTTCCTAGCAACCAACTGCATAGCAATGAGATAATCACACACCTTAGCAACTACAAAAGCAATTCCCTAGCAACCATGCTGAATCCCTAAGTACAAAGCAACTCCCCAGCAGCCACTAGCAACACCCTAACAACTGCTTAGCAATGAGTTTAAAAAAACACACAACAACATTTTTATGCATAGGAAAGAATCACTTACAATTTCTTTGTAAAAAGTTGTGTTAACGTATTTATGTAAATTAGCGATAGTAAATTCAATTTACAGCTCAGTCTATGGGTGTAATGGGAATGTTGTGTTTGATTTCTTGTTAATGAATGACATTTATTGATTAACCAAAGACAAACAACCTGATAAAACCAGCTTAAATCAGCATTTTTGAGTGTTTTAGTGGGGTTTTGTGCCTATACTTTTAAACTGATCAGGACCAGCTTAAACCAACTTAGACTTAGCAGTTCCATATTTCTTTCTGTCACTTTTTCCTCTCATCCATCCAAGTTTTTTCTCATTTTAATACAACACACAGTAAACGTGTTTATTTTTGTATTTATTTATTTATTTTTGCACTTATTGCTTCAAAAACTTCCAGCTTTAATAATTTGCGGCACAAACAAATTAATGCTGTTCTAATTACACATTTGTGGTCATTCCAAACAAACACGTAAACAACAAAAATCTGATTACAAGTGCGAGATTATTTTTCTTCTCATTACAAGACGAGCAACACGCGATATGAGCAATGGAGAAACCTCCAAGCTACACATTAACACCACACACACATGCACACATACACACACACACACATGCACGCAATAACGAATGCAATAACAGCAACAAACAACAATAACAATAATAAAACCTTTGGAAAACGTTTCATAAATGATCAGTGTGTAATTAGTGTAATCTATGATGCAGCCTCCTTATGGAGAACTATTTGCGCTTTCCTTGCCCCTGTGTGTGTGTGTGTGTTCTCACGTGCCCTGCAGGGCCGACCTTCCAATCATTATCTGTCTGTCTTATTACCCCGCCAACCCAAGCCCACTTTTAAATAAAATATGCAAAGGTTTCTTAAATGATGACCCGGGGCGACGTGGATCTCCTTTGCTGCTGTACAGGCTGTTAATCTGAGAAATGCAAATTCTCTTCATCTTCCTCCGCTGCTTTATTAACTTTTTTGAATTTAAAATTCCACGAACAATGAGTTCTGTCAGCTTCTGGAATTATATTTTCCTCTTTTCTTTTCATGTGCTCGCAGAAGCGCGTTTCACCAGGGGAAATAAGACGGTTTCATCTCCTTCTCTCCATTTAATTGGCTGCTTTGCAATTATTAGTTTTTGCTGCTAAAGTCTTTTTTTATTTCTCTTCCTGTTTTCTTAAAGCCATAGATGTCAACACTGGTTTGTCGATGTGTGAAACAAGAACGGCGGTCAGCGTTCCCGCCGTTTTGCCACCCCAGAATGAGAACTGGGACGGTTTTTGTTCCAGCGCGAGGGTTTATTTAGCTGTATTCCCTCTCCTCTTCATTCTCTTGCACTCTTCTGTCATTGAAGTCTAGTTGTGTATAGCAGCTCATGAATTCAACAGAATTACTCATGCAGATGTTTCTTAGGACTTAAATTTGTGATGGCACATGCATAGTTTTTTAATGGTAGAAAGACAAATGAATTCTCTTAGAATTATTCTTCTAGAAAACACGACTTTTTTTGTACTGAGTAGTGCACAAAAGGCTAAATTCCTACAAATTAAAATAATGTGTCCATACAAGCCCCCCACCCCACACAACTGCATTAATTATAAAACAATTAGAGAGTGTGTTTAAAAATAGTTTTAGACAAGGTCAATCAGAAATTGATCTCTGATCAAATGCACTTTGTAAGCCAATCATATATTTGTTCTTTGACATCATTAAATCAGTTTTTCAACAGTCAGCGTTTGCAGACACCATTGAAATAAATGGGCATGTTAAATTATACCAGTCACATAATTGTCTGTGATTTAGTATCATGTAGTATTATTGATATGCTAATAAATATCAATAATATATCAATATTATTGTTATATTTTTACATTTTCAGTTTTCCTTTTAATTTTTTTTTGTTTTTAAAATAACTCTTATTGTTATTTTATTGCAGTTTTAGTTTTAGTTATTTTAGTATTTAAAGTTAAGCTAAAAGAAAATACGAAATTATGCCTTGGCAGCCAGTGGAAACTTTGGGAGTTCTTATGCAAGTGAAAAAATGGTCTTATAGATACAGAGATAGATAG
>JAUCMS010000045.1:15267657-15280436 GCA_032357445.1 Enteromius radiatus
AGGTAGTGGATGAAGTCGACGACATGGCTTTTTGATTAGTGAAGGACGCCGTAGCTGTAATACATACTTTGAACTGCATGGCGCAAGATTCGCGACATTCCTACACATTGTACCTTTAAAAAGAAACGGCTCATAAGACTTAGATTGCAGTAGTCACTGTTTTCTGAATCACTAAAAAGAACCAGCTCATTTATTTAGAAGTCAGACTTTGCCAGTTGCACTGTCATTCGTTTGAGAACAACGTCATGCAGTGTGTTTCCTTCATTTACTGTCTCAAAAGATCCACTTGTTTGTGAATCAGACTACACTTGAGCTGTATGTTCGGGATTCACTAAAAAGATCTGGTTCATAAGAGTGGCTTGTTTGTGAATCAGACTTAATTTAATCAGACTTCACTAAAAAATTGGCTCATGAAATTAATTTGTCAGTCAGACTAGTTGCACTGTTTATTTTTCAAATCACTAAAAAGATTTGGCTCATAAGAGTCATTTCATTTAGGAATCAGACTACACTATACACACTGTAGTTTTTTTCAGTAAAAAGAACTGTCTCATAAAGTTCACTTCACAAAAAAGAAGTGCTCGAAAGATATTTGTTTGGTAGTAAGACTGCACTATATTCACACTGAATGTTTTTTTATTCACTACAAGAACAGGCTCATTAGAGTCATTATTTAGGAATTAAATGACACTTTTTGCACAGCTCATAAGGGTCATTGCTTTTTGAATTAGACACATCTGTTTATGCTGTTTGTTTTTGCATGCCATGTTTAAGGCTGCATTTTTCCCTGCAGATGAGGGTTTTTTTACTGCATCACATTCAATACAAAATGCAAACTTACATCCACACTTACAGGTCAAATTTAATAAAACATTTTTGCAATCGCATAAAAGTTATCTGTTCTGGAAATTGCCAGTTTGTACTTCAATGTGTCGGCCCACTTTACTTTTTAAATTGGCATGGCATCTGATCAAGACATAATAGTTGAAGTAACTGAAAGTCAAATAGAGTTGCATGCTTAACATGATATTTAAAACAAACAAATCACTTTGGAATTCAATGCATTCAATGCAATCATGGTGGGAAGGACACCAGAGATGGGCTGCATTTAGTAGTGGTTATGAAAATGAATAATGAATAAGTTTTGGAATGATTAAAAGTAGAGTAGATTACCAACAAAGAAAAACTTTTGAAACGTTTACATTTACAAAGTCAGTGTGCGTCCAGAGCAGTGCAATCACTCCTTGGGGGAAAATCTAACTAATGCGTGACTTTATCAAATGCAGAACATGTTTGGCTGTTTCATTTAAATATTTGTTGTGGAAAACATTTGATTTTAATAGAGATTCATGCAAACATCCTGACACAAAAATGTAGATAAGAGAAGCGAGAACCACAATAAGAACCAACATGCATCATTAATTTATGGATTTATGGACAGCACATTTAGATTGCAAAGATGCACATGTAATTTCCCATCTTAAATATATTTGCATTGAACCGTCATTGGCCCAGGATATACTGAGGCCTGCTTTATTCATTAAAATAAGTGTGAATTAAAAGTTCACCCAAAAATGATGTGAGGGTGAGTAATAATGCCAGAATTTTCAATATCGAGTGCTCTAACTATTGAAAGTGTTATAAGTGTGATCAAATACATGAAATCGTGTTCTTCTTTTCTCCAGGTTTACACAAGTTCAGATTGTTCAGAGATCTTTCTCCAGGCATGCAGAAGAAAGTGACACCTTTAATTAATCATAATGATTAAAGTGAGTAATGATTAATCAGTGTGATTGCTATCCGCATGTTTTAAAGAGCCTGCCAAAGATCATTGCTGGCAGCTCTTCACAGATGACTGACATTCATAAAACATACTGAAGTATAACAGTCAAAGATTACTAATGTGCGTTCAACCAGCAAGTTAACCAGTTGCCCCGTTTAATCAATCAAATTAAGCTTTTTAATCAGACCTCTGCAAATCTGCTGTTTGAGAGACAAATATAAATGTAATCCAGTTAAAGGGTTAGTTCACTCAAAAATGAAAATTCTGTCATTAATTAATTACTCACCCTCATGTCGTTGCAAACCTGTAAGACCATCGTTCATCTTGGGAACACAAATTAAGATATTTTTGATGAAATCGGATATGCTCCATAGACAGCAATACAACTGAAATGATCCCAGATCCAGAAATGCAGTAAAACATTGGTAAAACAATCAATGTGACATCAGTGGCTCAACTTCAGTTTTGCCACACTACAAGAATACTTTTTTTGTGCAACGAAAACAAAAATAACATCATTCAACACTACCATTCTTCTTTCCCGACTTGCGTCTTGCGCCATTTTAGAGAGTATCACAGTGTAACAATTTTAATACACTCTAAAATGGCAGAAGATGTTAGTCACGGGAGAAGAGTGGTAGAGTTAAATTATGTTATTATTTAAATAAAAAAATTCTCCCAGTCGCAAAACTGAAGTTGAGCCACTGATGTCACATGGTTTCACTAGTGTTTTTACTACGTTTCTTGATCTGGGATAATTTCAGTTGTGTTGCTGTCTATGGAGGGATGGATGGCTCTCTGACATCATCAAAAATATCTTAATTTGTGTTCCGAAGATGAACAAAGGTCTTAGGGGTTTGAAACAGCATGAGAGACATTTTTGGTTGAACTAACCCATTAACTAATGCATTTGTTGCAGTGCTTATTAATCTTTCTTAACAGTATATAAATACAACAGTTCATGTTAGCTCAGCTCTATAGTAACAGTACAATAAGGGTTAGTTCCCAGTTGTCTTTTACTACCTTTGAAGCATCCTAGGTGTATAACGAGTCATTTCAGAGTTATATTAAAAATTGTTATAGCACTTCTAAGCTCTATCATACCAGTAAGCGGGTGTTTTTTTTAACAGTCTAAAAAATGTTAAATAAATTGCATGCAAACTTAAAATGTGAGGGTCATATGGCTCTGAGGGATGAAGAAAGGCCTCCTCTAGCGAATACATGCATTTTTGTACGATAAATATCCATGTTTCAAACATTATAAACACTTTTCACTCATTGAGAATGAAGAAAAAGTCTTTATTAAGTTTGAAATATGGATATTTCTCTTACAAAAACGCATGGGTTTTCTACAGGAGACCTTCTCTTCTTCCTCCAGAGCTGTGTGAAGGATGTTTGCATGTACTTTATTTCATGTTTTACAATGTTAAAGGAAAGTAACCGCCTACTGCAATGATAGAGCTTAGAAGTGCCAGGACTGGATTTGTCTGAAAGAGGAAAGTCACATACACCTAGAATGTTTTGAGGTAAGTAAAAGACAGGATAATTTTCATTTTTGGGTGAACTGACCCTTCAACAATAAAGTAATACACAATATATTATATGTCTAAATTACCTAAAATAACTGAATCTATAATGATGAATTTTAATCGGGGTTATTGCAGAAGTATGCCTCCTCTATGATATTGTCCCTGATGTCGAGGTACAAACATTTGCATTGTATTTTTACTCAAAGGTCAAAAGGTTTTCAAAGGGATGTTGGTTTGTCAGACTGTCTGATTTTGAGGATGAGCTTGCAGAGAACAGGGACTGAATCGCTACATTTATAATGACGCACCTCTATTCTCCTCGTTTTTGTTATTGAATGACTTCAAAGCATCCGTTACCTCTCTGTTTCTTTTCCAATTATAGTTTTCTTTTGCTTTTGTTTTTCGAGGGCAAAATGGATTGTGTAAAGTATGAGCTCCTGCATTATGGAAGTGCTTACGTTGAGATTTCTTTTTTACCTTGACTAGTTGTAAATGTTGTTGTCTGTGTGTGTGTGTGTGTGCATGAAGTGCTTGGCTTAGGAATTTCTCAGACTTGGATCTCCCCCCTTAGGGTGAACGTCATGTCAGAATTTGAAAGAACAAAGACAGTCAAACCTACACACACACACACATACGTACAGTAGTAGAGATAATTGCCGCAGGTGTGCTGTTTTGATCCTCAACCGTATGATGAGATGCAGAGGAAACCTGGCCGAAGTTGTGTGTGTGTGTGTGAGAGAGAGAGAGTTTGCATGGGAATGACAATCAGTGAAGATCATGACAGACTGATTTCAGCACATTAATGAAAATGATTAATGTGATTAAAGATCAAACACACGCAGCGGATCTTAAGAAAACTCACATTCCGTTTCTCAGTCATTTGCCAGTCACTTCAGATTCTCACCTGTCATCTCATCTGTGTTTATTTCTTTTATTTGAACGGCACCCGCGGCGTATTGTTATCATTACTATGACTACTGTAACGTGAGGGACCTGCTGTAGGTTGTCCTGGAGCATTACAATTGAAAAAATGAAAAAGAAACATATCATGTTACATGTCGCAAATAAATACATTAAGCCTCTATTATGTACAGTTCTTATTTTCAGTATGTAGGACAGATATTTGTTCAACAAATAATTTCTGCACAAGGAAATTAATGTACAGTAGCTTTAAACTTTTTTAAACCATAAAACATTAAACATTAACTGAAATAAAATAATAATAATAATAATAATCATAATAAAAAAGAACTTTAAGTTATTTTATTTATTTCAGCTAGTTGCCAAGACAATGTTGAAGTACTAAAAAAAATAAAAATCTATACAACTAAACAAAAATATTTTTTGTTTGTAAAAAAAACAAAAAAAGACAAATTAAAATAAAAAAATGTCTCAAACTTTAACTAAAATTAAAATGAAAACAGAAAATAAAATAATTTCAAATGCAAAATATTAACTAATATTATAATATTATGTCAATGACACTGCTTTGAGCATCCTGACTTCCCTGAAGTGTTTGAAAACTGTAATTAATTTTGGTGATCAAATAAAATAAAATATTATTAATATTACATTTATTATTATTATTTTATAATAACATAATATAATAATGCATTCATAACCATTTCCTACAATGCAACGTCTCAACTTGAGCTTGTCATTATTAGGCGTAACACCAGACAAAGTTTTTTTGTTTTTTCCATCTTTTTATGGACTTATTGGTTGTTCAGACTGACAAAAGCTAATGTTTTAGACCAAAAGTGGATCAAAAATGGGTTTGTGATACCATCTGGGTGCAAAAATTACCTCTATTTTACATTTATTGCTATTTAAAGCATAAATTCATATTTCACTCTGTCATATTAAATGGTTTATAAATGGCTCATTCTCTTTTTCTTGAAGGCTGTTTAAAAACATCACATGGATAGTCAAGTCAAGTAGAGTCAAAATAGCATACTATCATACTACTCTTACTATTTCTGCCATATATGCCAGAGAACTGGAAATGGGAATGAGAACAGAGAGCTTTATATAGTAGACCTCTGTGAGCTGAGATCATGTGACAACAGAGATCATACTGTTTATCAACGTATAATAAATACGGTTTCAGACTATTTTTGAAAACAGTAGGCATATTATTTAGTGTATACTCTTTTTCTTCTTCCAGAGAGCCGTCAAAGCCAGATATATGACAAGAGATGCATTGATCTGAGCAGATGTGACGGTGTGTGTGTGTGTGTGTATAAATAAGAGTGTGAGAGAGGGGCAGACTGGGAATGACAGACAGAAAGACACAATTTAATATTCACTCGTGTGTCAAAATAACATGGCCTCCTTTTTTTCAACACAGACATAGTACACTTTTTTTTTTTTTTTTTTGGCCAAAGCGTAAATGCATCCCAAAAGTAAATGCATATTTATGAAGTGTGTGTGTGTGTGTGTGTGTGGCAGTAGAAGAACTGCTGATCATGAGTTTAATTTTTTTCCCTACTTCCTGATCCAGACAGGAAATAGCCCAGGGGGCGGGATTAACAGAGCTCCGGCAGCACCTAATTTACATATTGAGATAGTCAATGTGTCTATCACCATGACAGATTTACTCTCCCGGTCTCTCTCTGTCTGTGTCTCGTTCTCAAACACACACATGCATCATCGTCTATTTAAAATGTTTAAGAACAAATAACTGGTGTAAATGACAGATGAGCTCGCTCTCATCGCAGTGGCCTTTCTGTCATAAATGGAGATAAATGAGGTAAATGAGTGAGTAATGAATGAATGAACTAGAGGAACTAGCGGTGGGGCGAAAAGATGGGCTAAAATTACTACAAAGCACAAACAGAAGGAGTGTTGAATCATAACTAATTACCCTACATACGGTATTATATTCATTTTTAGAGTATACATAAAACAGTATATAAAATTAGAGAGGAACAACAGTAACACTTAATTATGAAATTTAGTTTTCTTGTGAAATGTATAGTTTTTCGTATAGTCAGTCTTTTTCTTAATGTTTATTTGACATATTTGTGTTTATACATTTAAGAGAATCAACACATAATGCATTTCTATGCTTTTTCTTACACAGTTCATATTTCGTGACAAATCTACATTTTAATTAGTCTCAGAAAATAAACACCATTGCATAAGCAGCTTTTATTCTTTTTGTTTATGTATCTTTTGTGTTTGTTGTCTTTCATGTTTTTGGCACTCTCTCTGTTTCTCTCTCTCTCTCACACACACACGCAGTTACTTCACGCTGCTGATTTCACACACACACACACACACACACACACACACACAAATCCGCTGGGAAAGCCTGTCAAACGGCTCTTTCTCTGTTTCCACCCACCTCCAATTAACAGCAGGGTTTGGCAACAAACACAATAATTAATTGAAACATTTAATTAGCATTCTAAACTAGCAGTAATTAACACCTTTACCACGCACAACTCCAAGCTAAGCTGTATGACGCATGAGCATGCATGTGTGTGGGTTACATGTCCATCTTACAAAGAGTTTGTAGGTCTCTTGTGATATATAATGGCACATTAGCAGTAAAATACATGCACACAAACACACACACGCATGCACACACCCCAAAGCCACTGTGCACCATCACCCTGATGCATTAGATGGCCAAGGCCAGACCTGCGGGGTGTGTGTGCATGTGTGTGTGTGTCGCCTGCAGGCGAGCTTTCTGAGTGCTTCTCTTCTCTGGCAGGATTATCCCACAACTTCCACTATTCATGTGGCTTTTAAATGTCCAGCCCAGGGCTCTGTGTGTGTGTGTGTGTGTGTGTTTATGAATCTATGTATGAAAAGTGGTGCACACAGGTTAAATCACAGGTGTGTGTGCATGCATTAATTTTAAGCTGCATTCTAATAATGCCCTAAAATATATCTATATAGGGTATAATAAATTATAACATTATATAAATATAACATGAAATGTGAACACGTACTATATAGAGGTATAAATATGATTAGGTAAGTATCACAATGTATTGTAGAAAATATATAAATGTGTGTGTGTGTCTGATTGTACAATATATGCTTTATATTTTCATTTTCCATTCAAATTTCTATGTGCAAAACCAAGTGTGATTATATACAACTAATGATTCTCTTATGTGTGAATGCGCTGGTTTGTGTGTGTGTGTGTGCATGTGTTGGCCAGCATTAGATGAGCTGGCAGCATATGTCTCCAGGACGGGATTAAACCGTTCTCTCCTCTCACTGCCCGCCGTAACATAATTAATGCCTGTATTAATAGGCCAGCTAAAAAATTCATTAAAAAATCCATTAAAAATAAATGTGTTTTTACATAAGACTTTGCCTCAGGTACTGAGGAAGAGAAAAAAAAAAACAGAGAGAAAAGAAGATAAGGAGAAAGAAAAATGGAATCGATTGTTAGCTTTCAGGTCAGCGTAAGACGGCAGCGCTGTTTGAAACGGGTTAAATGGAGGGAGTTTTAAATATCCACGGAGAAAAGGCTTTTGAGGAGAGGAGAGATGAGAGGAGCTTCGACTCAATCGCTCCATGCTCTGAGTGAAATTAGCCGTGCTAATAGGGCTCACGCCACTCTCATCTGTCCAGTTCACCAAACGAGCTTTTGCCTAAACAACACTCCAAGACTCAAAACAGTCCTGAGCTCCAGTCAGGCCAGAGCCTAAATTACCCCTACATTTTAGTCCTAAATTATTCCTGTTAAGAAAAGCTTGTTTAAACCTGTCATCTGAACACATGGTGTGTTTTTTTTAACAATTAATGCTAATCATTTTCCTTATAAATCAGAGTGATCTAGTGCATCAAGATGGTTTCAGTTTCTGTCCAAATGTTCAAAAATGCATGCGTGATAAAATATACTGTATGCACAAATACTAAAGAGATGGTATTATAATGCTGAATAATATAGGTTTTTATAGACTTACGCTGACACAAATATTATATATAATACAATTTAATGAAAACAAATGGGATAAAAACACAAATGTGTATATATGGAAGGATTAACAAATCTTTTATATTTATATATTCTATTTTTTTATTTTATTTTATTTTATATTTTAAAATTTTATTTTAATTTGAAAACGTTTTCTATTTGTAAGCACTAAATTGCATCATAATAAATACATTAAAATACATTTAAATACATTAAAACAAAATATAATTTTGGTCATTTAATAAGCTGTTAATGCATTTAAAGGTATGATCATATAATGTATGGCCACAATTATATACAAGAACGTACAACTGATTAAAGGTGTATTACAAGTAGTTATTACAGGTTGATATAATTACGTTTCTATTAGAAATCAATGGCAAGTCTAATAAATTAATAATTCAAATCTATCATAGACAAGCCCTGATTTTAATCAGACAGGTAAAGAGTTCCTGATTTCTTCTGAATGTAAAGTGCTCTGTCAGTCACATGGGCTTTAAAACAGGCTTAGACACATGATGCAGGACTAATAATTACAATTTAAAAAGGCTTTAAACTGAAAGAGCTCCCCGGGCATTTCTTTCTCATTTCCAAAGATATTAATTTGAGCCGAGTGGAGAGATATTTTTCTAAAGGAAATATTTAATTAATTTCCACATATGAGCGTAAGGGGTTCTACTGGATAATAATTACGATTTAATATTTTCATTGTGGTTTTTTTTCCCCTCTAATGCCGGTCACATGGAGATCAGCACCGTTATATGCACCCACTAATAAACACAATTCAAAGAGATTTGATCCATCTAAATCAAATTCTGTACATTTTTTGTGAATATATATTTCAGTTGCATGATTGCATTTAAATTGCAGATTGTTGATCTAGAGACATGCAGGTACACACACACACACACAGGGACAGGATAATAATAATGTGTGTTTGTTTCTCCTGAGCACAAGAAAATATTGCATTATGGAGAAAAATAGCTGGCACTGTTAATTTTTGCTTTGATCATTTATGTTTATTTCACATGGCTAAACAGAACAGGCCACAAACCAAATATTAAATTATATACTGTCACTGCAGCACTGCTGTGTGTAAGAGAGAGAGAGAGAGAGAGAGATGAGAAATGAGAAGAGGTGATGATATCCGTTTGTTAATTTGCCCTTTCCTTAGGCGATTACTCAACCTTCTCATATTTATCAATACACAGCGCACAATCCATCACACACACACACACACACACCATCCCAGCATCATCTCTTTGTGCTCTAACACACGTAAACATGTCGACTCGTTCCATTTCTGTTTTATCTGTTGTTAAAATACTACTGAAGTCACTGAAGATACACTATATAGTAATCAAAATAAACACTGAATAAATGTGTGTGTGTATCTGGGTGTGTTTTTAATTATCACACACTCACACACACACACACACACACACACATTGTTGGTAAGTATCAACATTCCTCCAATTAACTCTCTCAAACTAAAGCCACTGCCCTGCAGACAACACACACACAGTTTTCTTACAAACACAAATAAAAGACACTTGCACACACAGATTTGATCTTTTTAGCAGTGCTAAATGCAAAACAAGTGTTAAAAAAACATAAGCAACCTTTTATTTTATTACTTCATATACTTTTACTCTGTGGCCTAAAATGTTCCTACAGTTACAAAAACTGTCACTGGGATGGTACCTTGTTAAAAGATATACATTTGTACTTTATTTGTCCCTAAAGGGTGCATATTAGTAGCTAAATAGTGCAATTTAGTACAGTGAAAGTCTTCTTTTCTGAGTGTGATCTGTGATAAAATGTACCAAAGTAAAATTAGTGATGCAGACAACATTATATCAGCTTTATTGAAATCTGTCATGAATCAGAAGGAATGCAAAGCAGCCCCTTGAATAAAGAGGACATTCTTATGAGTTAGTATTTCACCAAAACACAATAAAACTCAAAATACATTATTATAATTAATGGAATAATATGATTCCTATTCAGTCCGGACATCCAGAAATTTTCCCTTGCAAAGTTTGTGTTCAGCTTTTAAAAAAATCTGTAAGTCACAGAACTAAGGAAAAGCATACGCTATTAGCAACCTTTATTTTCTAATTCCTTGGTCTAAAAATATTTGTAATCTGTGATTAAAATGCAGCCAAAGACTTGCTCTGCCCCTGAATTGACCACATATCTTATAAGGCTCAGCCTTTCAAAGCAGCTCTGTTGTCAAAAAAATTAAATAAATCTTTTAAAAAGATGCCCCCCAGTGACACTTTTTGTACCTTTTTTCTGATTGCATAAAAATAAACAATTTAGTATCAAGACACAAAAAAAGTAAATTTAAGTTACTATCATTAAAAAAATATTTATATATAAATATACAGTGTTATAAACATCTGGAATCACAAAATGACTCTACTTATTAAGTATTAAATCAACTAGCAGAAAGCACTTTAAAACAGCAGCATTACCATATACAAAAACAATTATGAAGATAAGAAGCAAAATTACCTTCACAGAGAAACCCATGATCAAGCACTATAAAATTCCTTATACTCATGTCTGCGCAGAGAGACTCAAATGAATTGTTTGAATCATTTGTTCCAACTCATTCACACAAACCATTCAAACAAACTAATATACTAAAACGAATCATTTTCCTAATTCTGCTCTCCGTAGATAAGCTAATAGCATTTCTGTATGTGTGCTCGGATTGGGAACTATACACTACACTGTAAAAACAGTTTTTTAAAGAAATAAAATAATTGTTGGAGTATGTTTAACAATATATATATATATATATTTCAGACTTTCTACTTCTCAACTTTTTCTAAATGTAATGTTTTAAAATTTCACATTTACCATTAATTTTGTTTCTATAGCCTTTCCTCCCCACTGTATACTTAAGTATATCTTAAGGAGAAAACAGTCCTGACCAAATGATAATAGTTTTAAATAAAATGTGTGGATGTGTGTGCATATAAATGAATGGGGCTGGTCAGCATTTGATGACACTAAACGCTTCATTGCACTGAAATGGAGGGATTATTGATCAGAAGACTAACATATAGATACACACGCTCGACAGCACACACTTTTCTCTTTCTTCTGTGATCTGTTCTCTCTCTCATGGCCGTGGGTGAGCCTCAGGGCTACATAAAGCTCCTAATAGGCATGTCATTCTCTTCTGTTGTCTGAAAGCTGTGTGTGTGTGTGTGTGTGTGTGTGTGTGCGCACGAGTTACACTGATGATTTACAGGCTGCTATCTGCACCTCTGCGCCCAAGGCTACTTAGAGAAATACGATTACTGAGTAACACACACACACACACGAACACGTCCATCATCAGTCAGATCTACTCATACTGAGATTCTGGGAAGTTATAAAGACTGAACATCCAGTTCAGAGTGTGACTTCCTCTAAATTTCCCTTTTTTCAAATCAAAGAACAGCATGGAGAGAATCTGATAGAAGACAGATGCTGGGTAATTTGATTAACTGCCACTGACTGAACGGACATTTCCCAAGATGCATTTGTGCTCAAGATTCCTCGTCAGTAAACACAAAACACAGCGCTTGTTTTCTTCACAAACGCACACACACACACACAGCTTTGTCTTTTCTCATATATTTTTAGATGTAAAGTGTACTCAGCAGAGGTTCAGCACTGGAGTAGTGAAAGTTTCATTGTGCTGCTTGGACTCAAAATGCCCCGAGGCTGATTTCTTTCTGTTTTTGGTGGAGGAATCTGTGCACAGCAAATGAGAAAAGACAGAGAAAGACTTTCACTGTGCAAGATTTCGGTAAGATTTTTTTAATATATATTTTTTAAAAGAAGTTTCTCATACAAGGCTGCATTTATTTGATGAAAAATACAGTAAAATTTGTCATACTGTAAAATATTATTATCAATCAATCACTTTTATTTCTATAGCACTTTTAACAATATAGATTGTAGCAAAGCAGTGACATTATCAAAAAGGAGAATAGAGTGATGGTAATGTATAATGACGAGATTAAACTCTTTATTTATTAAATGCAGAGACGGTCTCTGCCCCCAACTAAATAAGCCACAGGTGACAGCAGCAAGGAACCAAAACCCCATCCGTGAGAGAATGGAGAAGAAAAAAACTTGTGAGCAACCAGGCTTAGTTGGGTCCAGTTCTCCTCTGACCGGACGCCCAGCACCTAATCTCCAGTTCAATTTTAAGCGCATTTTAGTGAAAAGGACGTGTGTGTGTGTGTGCGTGTGCATTTGGTTCTGGTGATCTGTCCACAGAGCTCATCTAAGTGTTCTGGTCTCCGATTAAGATCATCTATTTGTGCTGATACACCATCTGATCTGGATACGTACTGAGAAACAAAATAAGAGAGACTAATAGTGTAGATGCCATTCTTTTTAAGGTTGAACGAGTACATTGTGTGTTAAGAGGAGTGTTACCGGTTCTGGCTGATCTAATTAATGCAGCCTAACAATCCTTTAACGGATTTGATTAATAAATGTGTATTAGTGTGTT
>JAUCMS010000045.1:15287713-15298064 GCA_032357445.1 Enteromius radiatus
CACTCGCTTCTGACGTCTAGCGCAGTCATTGGACAGTTTGCATAGCAGTTTCAGAGCACGGTCACGCTGGAGGCGTTTCCATAGCGTTTTTGGACGCAGTGTTGAGTTCCTGAAAAGGAACGACTCTGTTAATCAGAGTCACAATGATGACGAATGAAATTTGTCAGGCCTGGAGTGCATGGCTGGTGGGCCCAAAAGCTACATAAAACACACTAGACCCACACTTTCTTGGGTCTTGAATTTCTAAATGATTCCATGCAGACGACACAGAAATCTTCCTCTTCTGAAGAGGAGTTATCAGCCTTCACCCTTTTCCTGGCAGGTTTCTTTACCTTCTTGCTTTTCTCACTCTCCAAGATTTTTCTTCTGACTTTTTTCACTTTTCAATGCTCCTCCTCTTTCAATGTATCGGTGAGGATTACTGAGAGCCTTTTCTTCTTTCCCCTACCTGTCTCTTTCCTTGGGCCTGTTTTTGGAAATGGCCTAATGAGTGATGGACTGAACAACTGACCTAAGATGGACCCTGAAGTGCTTGGCATCTCATCGGAGTGGGACTGGGGATGGTTGTAACACTTTCAAAACACGTAGTTCAACCTACCCCGCCACTATCACCCATTGTTTAGCTAGCTGTATTAGCATGGTGCTTTGAAATTAGCAGGAGGTTAATACACCATTCTTTACTAGAGAAACTACAGTTTGACCTGATATAACTCATACAACATCATCTACAACGGTAGAGGTATTAAACAAAATATTATCTTGTTATTTTTTTTACTTTCTTACCTCAAAATTATATTTTCTGTTGTAGCTTCTGTAGAGATTGCAAGACTGACTGGAAAACCTCCATGTGTGATTGTTAAGGAAGCCTGAGGAAATTGAAAATGTCACATGACCCCTATCTTATCCCTGATTCATGGAATTGGTAGTTACAACTCTCCCTGTGTTTCAACTATACCCAGTCTCCCCTATAAAAAAGCATTTATTTTGAATGCAATTAATTTTTGATTGTCAGCACTAAATACATGCGATTATGAGAGAAGCATGCTCAAATGCAGCAAAAATTATGTTGAAATGTCAAAAGAACCTTCAATCAATCAATCACTTTTATTTATATAGCATTTTATTTATTTATATAGCTTTTAACAATACAGATTGTAGCAAAGCACTGAACATTATCAAATATATTAATAATGTAATGTAATGAAATAATATCAAATATATTAAACTATTAACCTTAATAGTTCTATACTTATATCCTATCTCTTGTAGTTATGGGCATCCATTGCGAAAGGTAATCTGGTTCTTAGAGAGTTTGGCTCCTGTCAAAAAACTGTTTATGTGCTGTTTCATCTCTCTTCATTGGCTCAACCAATCAAATGCTGGCATGGGACAGGAGATCATTGCTGGTGAATTATGGGATGTTGTGCAGGTGCCTCGGCTGCTTGCCGTAGCGATAGATCACAGAGTAGTGGAATTGGCGAGATGATAATTGATTGGCGTTGGGCTTCTGAAAGATGGAGAGGAAGAGAGAGAAATAAAGAGAGAGGGGTGGAGGGCATGGATGCCAGATTAGATTCCTCCGACGGGCCGATATGGGCAGCCCCAGTGGTGATGTACAAACCTGGTTACGGAGGATATTAAACATGGCCAATAAGACACACACATACACACACACTTACGAGGCCCCAATGGTGATGTCCAAAATGCCCAAACCTGGTTACAGGAGATATTAAACACAGCCATTAAATCACACACACTCTGCTCTCTGTGTGTGTGTGTGTGTGTGTGTGTAAACCTGGTTACCGGCTTTGGGATATTAAACAATCCCATCAGCACCTTATTGCTCAACACTGGGATTTCTCATCGTGTCCCATTATTCCATTTACTACAGACTCTAATGCGGCGCTGGCCTTAGGCAAACACACACACTTTCACGCAAAGATAAACACACACATATGACATTTCCTCCTTAATTGTAATTCATTATTGAGAAATGTGATATTGGATATGTATATGTGATATAGAAAGGCTTCATAATGAAGATTTCAACTGCAGGAGACTATGAGGAAGTGGCTATAAAAATAAATATGGAATTTCTTGTACAGTTTTATGACTGAAAGTACATTGTAGCTTTAAATTCAAAGATAGTATGTGGATGTTCTGTAGATTTGCCAGAAAAAAAAACTGGGTCATATATTAACAAACCATACATTAATGGAAAGATTATTTATTCAGCTTGTAGATGATGTATAAATGTACATTTTGAAAAATTCACACTTATGACCTCTTTTTGTGGTCCAGGGTCACACACACACACACACATATAGCCTACAGTTTTGGGGAATTTACTTTTAAAAGTAATGCATTACAATATGCGTTACTCCCTAAAAAAGTAACTAATTACGTTACTTAGTTACTTTTTATGGAAAGTTATGCATTACATTACTCTTAGGTTACGTTTGCGTAATATGGGCCGAGCTTGAATGTTTGTTTAAAAATAAGAAATTCTACACATCTGTAAAGTAGAATACAGGAGAAGAAAGTTCAATAATCTTCAGCAATAAAAAAAAAACAATAAAGCACAATAGTTAGTTTTTGAAGTCATTTTTGCTTTTTTGATTTAAATATTGCAGGTTTGCATTTACATTTAATTCATTTTGATGAATACTAAATCTGTTTTTTAAGAGAGACATGAACTAATGCACATTCACATTTAGTCTGGAACTACACTGTATTCACACAGTAAATGAGTCAATCAATAAATAAGTGAGTGAATAAATAAGAAAAGTAACTGGCATTACTTTTTTTAAAAAGTAGCTAATTAAAAGAAAAATTTAAATTAAAAAGTAATGTGTTACTTTACTAGTTACTTGGAAAAAGTAATATTATTACGGAACTCGCATTACTTGTATTGCTTTACCCCCAACACTGTATATGTATATATATATATATATATATATATATACAAATCATATCATATATCACACATCTTACATATAGCCTACTGTACATACATATGCTCATATGGAACAATTATCATGGGACATTCATGGAATACTTCCATGAATGTGGAACAATTATTTTACATATCTAAACATTTTCATAACAAAAAACATTGAATTTGTGCATATTTAAACACATACACACAACAAATTGCACCATGTATTGGTCTAAAAAGACAAGGAAGGAAAATAAGACAAGGAAAATGTATCATTAAGATATTTTTCATTTGTGCTGGTCAGTCATTTTTCATCCTATTTACATTTTAATTTCTGCTCTAGAACAGTATTAAATCGTTGCAGAAAGCAGAGTTGAGTCGATAAGTTGAGTTAAACACTAAATGTGACCCGTTAAATGCGGCGCTTTAATGATGGACATTCATCAACATCAGAGGCCGTGACATCATTTCCATCAGCTCACAGAAATAGCACACAAGAGATGTTTAGCACAGCGACTGTGATTGTTGCGTTAGGATCGCCTGCCGTGTGCGCTGCCCCATTGATCACTATTGAAATGATTATATTCCAGTCGCTTTATGCGGATGTCTGGCAAACGCCCGCAGTGTTAACCTCCCTCGGGGCTCTGAGTGTCCTATGGTTGATCAGTCAGCATCAAACTCTCAAACTGGGATGTTTTTTCAACATTAGTTTTGAAGAGAACTCTCTAGATCCACAACAAACAAAAGCATAAGCTTTGAGAGAAACATTTATGTGTATTTATATTTAAGATAAATGTATGTATATTCATAGGATTTATTTTTAAAAACATAAACAAAAATAATATATATATAGTTTTTCCTTGACTTTTTTGGTAGCAATTCAAATAAAAGGTCAAATCATTAATAGTCCTAATAATTAATTTCAATAAGTAAGCTATGGAATTAAAATAATTAAAATTTAATTCCATTTTTAAATTTTAAATTTAATAAGTATCTACTTAACTGTTTTATTATTTTTTCATTCATTTATTTATTTCATAATATGTAAAAACATAGAAATTCTATTTTTATTTACATAAAAGTCTATTCTATTTATATTTATTTATTTTATTATAAAAATAAATATATATATTTAACATATTAAAAGGTATAGGCTATGTGAACACGTTTTTACTTTTATTTATCAAATTGCGCACACACACATATTACAATTACTATTATTATAATTATATGATTATATAATTTGTTTTAATAACTAATCTATGAAATTAAATATTTTATTACTTTTATTTTATAATTATATACAAAATGTCTATGTGGCAAGTGTGGCCCGAATGGACTGGTTGATTTTTGTTTTTGCCAGATACATTTTTTCCTTACAATAATTGTGTAGCTTAATGATTGAAGAAAATATTTTTTTGTTTTGGAAGTTACATTCATAATCCAGTCGTCTTAGAAATCTTGGGGGGCGCGTGAATGGGCGTGACGCTTCTGACAGTCATAACTGAGGCGATTAAGGAAAGTGATCATTTAACAGTCCGTTTGACTGAAAATAACCATAATGAACACCCAGGCACATTAAATAGCGTTTTGTCCTCCCTCCTAGCGTTAGCATCCAAGGGCTCAGGCGAGAATATTAGCCTGGCAATGAGGCGCTGCGCTAATGCTACGCTAACTCTCCCCAACTCCCATGACTCCCCAGTGTTAGATAACAGTAAGAGCGATTGTTCAAACTAGTTGGTGTAACGAGGGATGACCGGGACACACCGCAGCGGAGAGAGGAAGAGACGCCCTCCTCCTCCACCATCCCCCGGGAACATTTGCCACGTCTCTGTCACACCCCACAGGTTAGCGGTTAGCGGTTAGCACTGATGAGTGGATGGAAATGTGCCTTTAATGACTTAATGAAACTTCATTTGTGATGATAGTCATTAACACTAAACACGGCCACAGGCCAGCTACCCAATTACACACACTCACACGTACGTGCGTTCACACACAGACGTTTTTAAGAGAGGAAAGTACAGGTGTGGAGAAATAAGCAACACTTGTATACATATTCAGCACTGCTTATGCACCTTCTCTTTAATTGTGGTCAGTTTAAAAACTACAGGTGCAAACGTGTTATAAAATGTTTTGCATTTTGATCATTTCACATTTGTGAGCCGCTAGAAATTGCAATTGTAATGTAAACACTAGCTAATGCAAAACAGTGACCAAAACAAACCACCAAGAGCTCAAAATGGCACTTAAAATGTTTTAATCATGTTGTCAAGAAGACTCTTAGGCAACTGTTTCCATATATTTGATATCTATTTACTTAACAAGCGAATAATTGATTAATTTTTTTAGTGCTGTCAATTACAATTTTGATCTAATTAATTACATGGTGTGGTGATTAATTAATCTAATTAACTAAGTTTAATCGCACATACATACAGACATTACAAGAAGCATTTTTGTTTTTTACCATTTATTATTTTACACAAGCCAATAACTTACAATGCATCAGAATAGTGCATGACGGTTATGGCGAGTTCAGACTGCACAATTTTCAAAGTAGTCACGTCACAGATCTTTTCACACTGCATGACTATCTGGGGTATCATTCAGTCGCTGCTGTGTTCACACTGCATGATAGATCAGCGACAGGGGGTTTTACACTGCATGACTTTACAATAGAAAGAATCGCCGACAACTTTGTCTCACTGCCAAACCCACGTGAGAAGTGACATGGAAAAAACGCGAGGTCAGCATTCTCACGTGAGACTTGGATTATTATTAAAAATGATAGGAAGGAAAAGAAGCTTGCCATACAAATTGCATGTGGGCTCATTGGCAACGAACAACACCTAGATAGTTGTGATTACCGATCAAAGTCCAGTGATCTCCAGTAAGGCCGAGTTCAGACTGCACGATTTTCAAAATAGTCACGTCACAGATCTTTTCACACTACATAACTATCTGGGGTAGTATTCAGTCGCTGCTATGTTCACACTGCATGATAGATCAGTGACAGGGGGTTTCACACTGCATGACTTTACAATAGGATGAATCGCGGACAACTTTGTCTCACTGCCAAACCCACGTGACATAGAAACAAGGCCAGGTCAAAGACCTGTGAAAGACCGGAGTTCTCACATGAGACTTTTCTTATTAAATATGATAGCAAACAAAAAAAGCTTGCAATACAAATTGCATGTGCGCTCATTTGTAATGAAAAGAAGATTATGGACAAGGATAATTACCTTCTTTACTTTTTCCTAACTCCTCCCCCAATGTTCCGCTGCCCTGGATGGTGCTCTCTCATTGGCTGTAGGGAATTGCCGATGTTATTCAGTCAGAACACATTTCACACGGCATGACTCTGCATTACTGACAGGTTCAGATATTTAGCATGCCAAATATCTCACGGGTGTCAGCGATTCTCTCAGATCACGATAGTTCACACTGTGCGATTGTCACTCACGTGCACGAGCACCGATTCGCCTGTGACTTCAGGCGTTTGTCTGCGATTTCTCAAAACCCGTCGGCGAGTCAAAATTGGGGCTAAAATCGTGCAGTCTGAACTCGTCATAAGGGCCACAAGTTTAGCTTGAACTAATGGCGAGTTCAGACTGCTTTTCGGATCAAAAAAGCTTACTTTTCATTTATAAAGCTTACTTTAGCACTATAGGTAAATAACGAGGAGAATAACTGTGCAGTAAACGGTAAAACTGTTTGCACTACAAACCAGTTTGTTCATATTTAAGATAATACATTAAAATAACATGATAGGACATGCCAAGTTTCAATATTAGGCAGTAGAACTAACTGTTTATTTACAAATGGCGGCGCCCATTTTTATGTCAGGAGAAAGGTGGATATAAAGTAACAGTAGGATTACTTTATTGCTGTCACTTTAAGACTAAGTGCACAGACTTGATACTGACACACACTCAGTTTCTTTAGCCAGCTGTATACTTAATTAAGACATCAACATAACATATACTGTGTTTACCAGAATACTTGCCAAAACAGGTATTTTCACATAACCTTGCGTGTATGTATATATTTGTTTGGGCACTGAGCGCGGTGTCTGAATCGGTGTCTCTCGCTCTTTCTCTCTCTGCGCACTTCAGTGTGTGCAGCAACGGCTGAGCGTGGAAAACTGCGCAAGAGTCCCAATTCCACTTCTTCATCTTAATGGTCTGAAATTATAACTTTAACTCTGGTTAAACTTAACAGTTAATCATCAAACCCATATTCTTTTTTTGTTTTTTTTGCATATCTCACTTATTATATAGCAAACCAACAAATAAATATTTTTATTGAAATTGAATAGAAGATGTGAATATTATTCATTTGGGTTTTACTCTTTAATATATACAGCTATTTACTGGCTAAATGACTAACTAAATAAATAAATAAAATTATATTAAAGTTATTCAATAGAACAATGAATTAGCTTGAATAGATCATTTATTTATTTATTTATTTATTTAAGAAAACCTAAGTACTTATGAGCCTGACATTTAAATAATACAGATCGCATGGTATTTGCAGTAAAATTCAATGAAAAAAGTGCAGTACTTCTAATTGTTACATTATTTATTTTTTCTTATTCTGATACATCCGTCAATCCATCCATCCGTCTGTCTTCCTATCTCAGACTTTTACATTGGTAGGGTTATAAACAAGAAACAGAAACTCAACCAGAACAACACACACACACACACACACACACGCATACACAGTCCAAAAGGAAATGAGATCCAATTGTGTGTGTGTGTGTGTGTGCAATGGAGAGATAGAACTGAAGAAAAAAAAACTGAGGAAGGAGAGATTGTGTGTGTGTGTGTGTGCATGTTTTAGTAATGAAATTAGAATGAGAAGAGGCCAAAACAATAAATCAAAGCCATATGTGTCCATTTCCTGTTTGAGTTCCTTTCACACAGACCACTGCTGACCCCATGCGGCGCGCACACACACAAACACACACACACTTCTATTCCCAGGGCAATATGGTGACAACATCACAAATAACTGATGTGACAGTGAACACCAAATCAACTCTGATAGTGTGTGTTGTGGGGACCATATTTTCTCACTTATATTGTGAAATACTTTGACCACCCCCTATGTGAGACATTCGACTGGTCCTTACCATTCAAAAAGACTTAGAAATCAACTAAGTTTTTGTTTGATGGGTAGAGGTTGTGTTAGCCGATAGACAACATCATTAACCTGATATTTAAAATCAATGGAAGGCAATGCAATGTCCTCCCTAGGATAGCCACACAAATGCACACATGTTTGTGTGTGTTACTGCAAACCAGATTTGTTTGTGTATATATATATATGCCAAAACCCACACACACATTTAGTTGATCTCTAAATAAGACATTTGAAGAGTGTTTTTAAATATACCTTATTATAATTATAACAGAAATTCTTTGCTCAGACAACTGTGTTTGACAAGTTGGGACGACATTTGGGGTAATTCTTTTGGTCTGACAAGGGTTTTTATGTAGTTTAAATAAAATAGCATTTTAGACTCAAGTTTTTGTTAACTGGAAAATATGCAAGTAGGATGCACTGAATTTTCTATTGAATACTTTCTACAGAAATATTTTAGTTATGTTTTTAGTTAGTAGCTGTATATAATAAATTGGATAAGCTGAATTTTAATTGAATTATTTTAAGAGAAACTGTTAGTACTGGGATAGTTCTTGTGTCTCATGTAATCAGACGTCTGACTCACAGCACAAGGTCTGGTCCTCACTTATTCTGACCAAAAACCACCCACAATACCACAGACTGACATATAACATGGCCAATCACTGTTTGTGTTCTTTTCATGACATTCAGAGGCCTGGTTTACCCGTCAAACAATATCACAGTGACAGACCAGCATATTTTAGGTTTTACTACTATTCATTTTAGACAAAACCAACACACATGTACATGCACATGCACAAAGGCCTATGCAGTGAAAGCAGGACTGCAAAGTAAAATAAATAATTAAAAAATAATAAATAAACAAAAAAGTAGATGAAAAGAACAAGACTGTAATAAAGAGAGAATCTAGACATCTCGACTCCTCACTGTCAGCCTGAGCCCAACGCAAAATAAACATACAGAGCGTGGCTTTGATTAAAGCCTAATATAGGTTCCGCGCGTGTGTGTGTGTGCGGCTGAAACTCTCCGTCCATTTGCAGCAAAAGTCTCTTGCTTTATTGCTTTGATGCAGCAAATATTGTAGGAAAAGCCACTAAAGTCTCTATGATCTTTTATTAAAACAGTCAGTCTCACTGTCTCCATCTGGAAATACATGTGATTGTGTGAGTGAGAGAGAAGAGAAGAGAGAAAATAAATCAGGCAGGAAGTGAGATCCAGACAGCATATGTGATTTTTTTCATTGCTGAGCAGCATGTTTAGTAGAGGAAGACTGTGATTATTACACACACTACAATAACTGTATCAATTGTAGCTGCCATGCCCACTTACTTTTTTAAAAATGTAAGGCACAACACATCTATCATTGCATTTGGTAAATAGCTGTTGAGTTTTTGTAAATTTTGTAAACTTCCAGAGGACAGTTTTACCAGTGGGTCTCTAGCTCAAACTCTCGAGTGCCATCAAGGGCTTAAAGTTTCTTTTTCAACTTTTTGAAGTAGTTGCCTAGTAAAAATGTCAGTTGCACTTTATTTTACAGTACATGTATGTATATGCTCTTACAATGTACTTATAGTGTACTTACCCAAGAAAGTATTGTGGTAGGTTCAAGGTTAGTACCTAATTGTTACATAGTTATTGATATTACTACAATAAGTACATAGTATGTACACGATGAACAGGACTGTAAAATAGTACCACGAAAAAGTCTTAAGTGCACCTTTAAATTACAAAATGTTTGGATTTTTTTTTTTTTCAAATTAACACTATTATACAGTATATGACTACGCACCAAACAAGCAAACACAAATTAACAAATAGATATATATTTCTAATGAAATCAAAATTTGATGTTCATGCTTGTTATACTGTTACTCTTACTTACCCTGGCAGAATTTGATTTCTTGGCCATTTTTCAGATAACACAAAAACTTTTCTTTAACTTGTGGTTAGTGTTTGACTGAAGCCATTAATGATCAGTTAAGTGTGTTCACTCTTTTTAAATCATAATGACAACAGACACTACCCAAATGAACCTGATCAAAAGTTTACATACCCTTGAATCTTAAAGGTGCCATAGAATGGAAAACTGAATTTACCTTGGTTGAATAATAACAGTTCAGTACATGGACATAACATACTGTGAGTCTCAAACACCATCGTTTCCTACTTGTTATATAAATCAAGTGTTTGCAAAAGACGACTGAAAAAAGGTCCAATCACAACACAATGAAGACTGTTTCGTAACAGTCTAGA
>JAUCMS010000045.1:15305450-15318986 GCA_032357445.1 Enteromius radiatus
TTATGTAAAGAAAAACTTTTATTTTGGATGCGATTAATCGCAATTAATCATTGCCCAGCACTAATATATATATATATCCCTCATTATTCTGAATAGCAGATATACTGTATGTATAGATATATTTATGTAAAAATACAACAAACTTATTCTGAGCTGTACTGATTAAAATGTATACAAGAAGAAATTATCATACACAATTTTATTACATTTTTAATTATTAAAAACGATTAGCAAAGATATTTTAAATGACATAATTAATTTGTTCATCTGTGTGTGTGTGTGTGTAAGTGTGTCTGTTTATATCAGTGGGATATATCAGTTTAATCTTTGAGAATGTCCTCAAAGAAGGATGAATCACAGATTTGTTTCCAAAGGACTGCTAAGTACATACACACGCAAACACACACACATACAGCTAATGCTCAAAGCTGCATCTCTGACATCATTTATTCTAACAATAACTGACAACAAGAATTAATAACTCATCATAACATGACTCTAACATTAATAATCCATCAGTAGTCAGTGAATAATCCAGTCATGCCGGAGTTAAAATTGAAAATCTCTCTGGATCTCCTCTGGCTAATATTTACAAGCGTAGACAGGAAGAGGAAAAACATCCCTGCTTTATGAAATCTCAAGTCAGTGTCAAAGCCTTAAATGTTGTGTCATTCAGAATATTTCTGTACAGCAGTTTAATAACCAAGCTTGTTTGACCATTCATTGATAATCAATTTCGAACGATGAAAATGTTAGGCTAGTTAAAAAAAGCCATAAATCTCTAAAGGCAAAAGCATAGGAAATTGTGTCACGTTTTCTCAGCGAGGCCTCGTTGAGCTTTTTAAAGTGGAACGACTGAACTTTTTTCAGATGATCATGACGGATCATGGGATCACAGGAAGTCAAATGAACTGTAATATTAAACAGGAAAGACAAACAGGACTGTGCTGATGGCAAGATTTCAATATCTGAGACTGAGCCGTTGAGTTAGTATGAAACATGCTGCATTTCAGTTAATATACTACTGAAGCACATACTTCAGCATTAAGACAGCATGATGAAACTGGGATGAAGGCTAATGAAAGATCGAGTTTATCTTGATACCTTCAACAACTTTTTACTATCTTGCGTTTACACAGTTGATATTTAGGACTTTTATCTAAAGTGACTTACAGTTTGCTCAAACTATGTTTTTTTTTTACTTGCAGAAAATAAAATATGTGACAGCTCTACACAATAAACTATAAAATGCATCATAACTTGGTTCACACTTTCAACAGCATTTTTCTACACCTTAAAAAGTTAAACGTGAATACTCACAAACCACATCTTCTGTCGCTCAAGGGATTGTGGGCAATTAGTCCACGCAAAAATCTTTATAATTTGGACATTTATGGCATGTTGTTTCCAACGCACAGATTTTTTGGGAATGACTGTTTTCTGTTTATTACCATTATTTATTTATTATTTACAATTGAGAAGAACTGTGATGCAGCCATGTTCTGACAGGACTCTCAGTTCAGAGGTTGACGCTTTCTGTGTTTGGGCCATAGTCAGCACCGCCATCTAGTGCTGGAGGAGAGCAGAGCCCATAAGTCTGGGAAAACACGGACTCTACATTTAACCTGCAAATAAACTGAATTTTGTTAGCTTAATAGTTAAGAAAATTTTGAAACATGAAAAAAATAAATCGTTCAGATTCTATAAATTTCTAGGTGACTGATCAAATGTCAAGCTTGAGACGGTCTTGGGAACGTCTTAAATCATTCTGGAGAACATGATCATCAGGTTTGGTTCATGTAGCTCCAGGGTTGCTGTCATCAATGCAAAAGAGAAACACTAATAGTCTATTACTGTTGTCTGTTACTGAAATAACTCTAAAGCAATAAATAAATATTGAATGATTGAACAATAGAGATATTTTATTTTGCAGTCTCAGACTTTTCTACTTAAGGAATAGTACAAATGTAATTCTATCATTGTTTACTCCCTCATGCCATCCCAAACCTGTATGACCTTTTTCAGAGGAATATAAAAAGAAAAGTTTAGAAAAATATCCAAGCTGCTCTCCTCCATAAAGTTAGAATAGGCTTCCCTATATTTCCATATATGGATGTATACATTCATAGTGGGGGAAGAACATTTAGAAAAATATTTTCTGACAATTCTCCCATTATATTTTCTTCATACATCAGTTTGAATAATTTTCCTCCATGCAGAGAGCATCTTTCACATGCATTTCAGTAGCACATATATTCATGGTCTGTGTGAATAAACATCAGTATGTGTGTGTGTGTGTGTGTTTCCAGGTGAAGAGTGTTTCTCAGGTGAGCTGTGCTCTGCTTAACTTTCCCTGCAGTTGTGTTCCTCCGCCGCCCGCGGCTCATCCTGCTAAAGAGAGTAATTTGGCTTATCTTATCACGTAGACCTCACAGCTGCCTTTTGATTCCTCTCCCTCCTTCTCCTCTTTTCTCTTTTTTTGGGCTCTGCTCTTTTTCTCATTTAGTCCAACAAAGATTGTCCTCGGAGATTGACCTTGCGTTTGCCCGCAGGCCGAAGCCCTCATGCTAGTAACTAGATAACACACTCTATCAGCGAGAGTGAAATCGTTGGGAGAACACACTGCTGATAGTAGCATCAATCCAGGCCTGACACCGCCCGGGTCAACCATTTATCTCCCATAATGCCCCGGGCCATGCACTCGCCATCTTGCTTTGCTACATCCTTTTTTTAATAACCTTGGCCACGTTGCGTTTCCACACCGCTCTTCCTTTCTAATCTGCTATAAAGTCTGTGTGAGTGTGTGTGTTTGATTTGCACAGGAGTAGTGAAGGTGAACGAATTTACTCAGATATCTCAGATTTCTGTCTGTCTGGGTCTTTGTAGAACAGTTTGAGGTCTGTATGATTTTTCAGTTTGAAATGTCTCTTTTGATTACCAAGGCTGCATTTATTTGATTTAAAAAAAAATAAAAATGTAAAAAATTCAAAAATTTTATTCAAATGTAATATTATTTTTCTATTAATATTAATTAATTCCTAAAAGGGAGTATTGAAACTTAATGTATCAAAGTTTTAAAGTCAAATGTAATCAGTGCCGGGTTGATTAATTATAATAGTCTGTTACTGATTACGTCATAAAAATTGTAGTTAGTAATGTAATCTATGTTGCTCATTCTCAATCTACTTTTTAGATTACATTTTTAGATTACTTTATAGATTACATTACTTTTAACCTAACTTGTTTTAAATTTACCATTAAATGTACACTATTTATATAAAAGCAGAAAGAAAATTGATTTTATTCTTTGATACTAACATCATCAACTGAGCTTAATAAAAAACTGAGGTGGGTTAGATCGAGATATCAATATGGAATTATTTGTTCACCTGCATGTCTTTGACCATTAATCAGAGAACAGTGAACAAGCAAATTGTCTTGTTAAATCATTAAAATATTAACTTCCTCAATTAAATATTGTATATGTCAAAGGGGTTTGGCTGAGAACAGTTAAGAAATTAATATAAATGATATTACATATCCAATGTTTTTAAAGATAATTGTCATGACAGTCAGAAAGATTTTTAGAAATCATTTAAAAGGGGAAAAAATAAGGAAAATAAATAAATGATGAATAATTTGCTGCCATTGTGTGAATAATATGTAATCATGTAATCCATAAGAGCGTAACTGAGCGCAATCTGATGAGAGTTTTAAAATGTAATATATAGTTCTTTCATTCTATCTATCTGTCTGACTATCTGTCCGTCCATTCATTGAATCCATCGTTCTATCATTCTAGCTATCGTTCTGTCTCTCTTCCATTGCATGTTCAATAACTATTCAAATCTCTTTAAGCACATCCCTGATTCACCTCCAAGTAATCATAATATTATAAACTGTGATAACATGGTACTGAATGCTAGTTAATACAAATGGATTATTGTAATAGTTTCGCTCTCTGTCATTCGGCGGTGATTGAATTCTGACAGCTCATTGGCCAAGAGAAATAACCCCAGCTGTGTGTTAGCTCGTGTGTCTGTAACGGAGCTTTTGATTGGCTGTTAGGATAACAGACACTCGATCACTGTCTGTCGTTGCTATAGTGAGGAGCTCAGAGTGGTGGAGGATGAACGCTGGAGGGAGAGAGAGACACCGAGAGAGAGAGAGAGAGAAGAGGTTAAATGGTGTCTCATCAATCTTAATGAAATGCAATTATTTCTGCCCGTATTAATCATTTTTGCGCGTTTGCTGCTGGCCACTTCAGTTAGCCATCCATCTCTCGCTCGCTCGCTCGCTCTGTCTTTCTCTCGGATAATTCTGTTTCTTCTGCTGCAGTTGTTTGTTTACTTGGGGTCGTTTTTAACTTGTGCAGTCCTATCAGTTCCCATTAATTTGGTCTGTGTGTGTGTGTGTGTGTGTGCTGTTAAAGTGAGATCATTGTTGTCAAATGGGAAGTTGCTTTTCTGTGTTGCTTGTAACTATATGTAATAATCTTGCATATGTTTGTTATAGTTTTTTACTATAGATCACAGAAGATCTTAATATACAAGTTTATATATATATATATATATATATATATATATATATATATATGTAAGTTTATCTCTTCTTTCTTTCTCTCTAGTCAAACCCACTGCAGAAGTTGACTAGATTCACTGCGAGTTTGCAGATGGGCTGACCTCTGCTGACGGAGTAGTGTAAGTACAGTCGATTACATTTAAAATCAGTTCATAATTACATTTTTTGGTTTGAAAAAATTAAAGTGATATTACGCTAAAATTATCAGACGTTTAATTTAAAAGGAATTAAAAATATAAAAATACACTACTGTTGAAAAGTTTTGGTTCAGTAGGGGTTTTTTCACTAATATTCAGTAATACTTTTATTTAGCATGCAAGTGATCAAAAGTGACAGTAAAGACAATTATGGTGTTACAGAATTTCTTTTTCAAGGAAATGCTGTTCTTTTGAACTTCTATTTATCAAAGAATCTTGAAAAGCTAAAGGTGTCACAGCTTTTTGAAGTATCATGTGACACTGAGGACTAAATGGATGTTTTGAATCACAGGAATAAATGATATTTTAAAATGTATGCAAATAGAAATGGTTATTTAAAATTGCCAGAATGTTACTGACTTTATTTTGCACAATTTAACATTGAAAGCAGCTATGCTGTAAAGGCTTTAGCAACATAAATCTGTAATTTGTGATGGCTATAAAGCACAAAAGTTAAATTTCACTGATCTTATACTAATAATTTCATAAATCTTATATACTTTAACCATTGCAAACTTAGTCTGCACTTAATTTGCAATGCTGTTACCCTTTCTGACATTAATTAATTTTTTTTTATTTGAACTTTCCGATGTTTATTGCCAGAAAATAGCACAAAAAATAAAGAAAGAAATAAAATCACACAAATCTTGGAATTTGTCAGCTTAACTTGACATTGTGAGTCTGGTTAACGCTTTTTCAATGTTAAAATTTGTTTAATACTTTTTCATTTTTGTTGTGGCTCAATTTTATAAACCACTCATATAAAAAACCCACAATTTTCCTATGAAATAATGAGATCAGCTGAGAGCTTTTATGCAACATATTTAATGTTGATATAATAGGTTTAATATCAATCAAGTAAAACAGTTAAACATACTCAAAAGTCCTAAATTCACAGACAAAAAAGGCAAAATGCATATAAATGTGGTTACAATGAATGATATGCTCTTCAAATAATATCATAAGAGGCTATCAGTGCTTTAATGAAGTTAAAATCAGGCTTGACCGCCGCTCTGAATACATCTCGACAGCAGAACTGAGAACTAAAGTACGACACTGTTAAAATGAGGGTTAATAAACCAAAGACCCGCCACGCTGCCTTCTCCCCTCATATATAATGGGATCACTGACTTCATGATTTACAGCACGTCAAAGTTTAAATACACAGGGCATAAACACACCAGCTCTTCAACTCACAGATATTACATCTCTGGGAGACGAACTTCTTCAAAGATCAGCAGCCGCATGGCAACAGAGGTATGTGTCGAAATCAGAGAGAACAGAGTCGTAAGAGTGTGATTCGACTGATTATTTAAGACCGCAGTGATTCATTAGGCATTACAATAACAATCAAGACTTTGCAACAGTTATGATGTTCATTAGTCCCGGGCTTTGGTCAGATTTATACATTCAGTGCTAAAAGTGAGGTGAAACAAAAAAGCGCACATTTCAAACGTCGATCTTATGACTAAATTTCTCAATCAAACAGCATTAAATCAGTAGTTAGAACATCATGTATATATATATATATATATATATATACTTAATACTGCTACCAATGTATTAAAGTGCCCTTATTATGGTTTATGAAAGGTTCATATTTTGGTTTTGGGAGTCCTAAACAACAGATTGACATGCATGCAAGGTAAAAAAACACTTTCATTTTATTATAATATGCATTTATTACGACTCCCAAATGATTCATTCAATTATTAATTTTTCCAAACCCTCCAGTGATTGGTCAGTTTCATTTAAAACAGCTTTTGTAAAGCTTTTAATGTTTTAAAAGTGGCACCTAGAGGATTGAAATTGAATTTTCATTCTGACCAATGGGAAATGACCAACAAGTGGAAGGGCAATATGCTTATGTTTCATTTTGACATCAAACTGCCGACTCATTTCAATGATTCAGAGTCGACTCTTTCTTTTGAGAGACACGGTGAACTTTCAGATTTTAAACTTTACAGGATGTTTTCATTCACTGCAATCCATAACAGGGGCACTTTAAAAGTCCTTCTCTAGTACTGATGTTACAAATAAACAATCCAGAATGATACTGATAGCAACTAATGCCCCATAATAATAACATACTTCCTCCCAATTAAAAGTCCATCCATAATAATAAAAAAGGCACAAAATGCTAAACAATCTTTGCACTGAGCTGTCACGGAGAACATTGTGAGCGTTTTATGCTGGGCGAGTCTGTGTTAGATTTACGCTGAACCGTTACACATTCAAAAACTACTCGAGTTACTCTAAACATAAAAGAGAGAGAAATGAGCAGGTGATTTCTATTGAACATATATATATATATATATATATATATATAAAAAAATAAAAAAAAAATAAAAAATCACGAGGTGTCCTATTTTCAGCAGAAGTGTTAAGACAAAACTCAAACTGACCCCAGAGTGAGTTGAACTAGAGATGAAGAGAGAGAAAATGAGGTAGACTTCTGTGTAAACACAAAGTAAATTATTACTTTCTCAGACTAACAAAAACTATGCAGACTCTGTTAAAAACAGACTGCAACTGAAAAGAATGACTACGTGTAACTGAAGGAGGTAGTTCTAACGTACGAGAATGAGAGTGATGAGCAACAGTCGATAGATTCAGTTAATGGTCAACGCTTCCCTACAGAATAACATCAAATACACTTATTTGGTTCGTTCCCTGAGAGAAGTTCATCCTGAGAAGAATTGTGGGTAGAAATGTACAAAAATACACTGTATAAATCTGTATGAGGTTTGGGATCTGAGTCTGTGCTATCGATGTCTGTCATTTGGTCGCTTTCTTTCTCTCAGATTGTTTTTCTTCATCTGTGCACTTGATTAAATACAATGCGCACACACACACACGCACACACACACATTCATGTCTAATGCCTTCAAACGCAGCCAGTCTTTGGTATAAGGGTCTATACCAAGACACACACAGTTAGTTTACGCCCTCCAATAGAACCACGCTGTCTGATTTGTCGACACACAGGATAGGAAAATCCATCGAGCCGGGAACAGTCATGTAAGCTCGCTTTGAATCTTTTACACATTCAGTATGGTCAGAGAGGCGTCGTCTTGTCTTTAAGGACCTCGAGTTGAGGATGAGCGCCAGTTCAAGTCATAATGTGAGGCAGCACTCGTGTTTCGGAAATCTCTGCCTGAGCAAATACACACACACAGACACACACACACCTGCTCATGTGATGAGATACAGAAACTTAAGACTACTTGATTGGCTCCCTGATGAATCTCGCAGAAACATGCAAATGTCATATTTTACCCTACAGAGATAAAGAAAAAGATAAGAGATTTTTAGATAAAATATCATATGATGATATTTGATGATGATATAATATGATCCAAATTGTCAAAAATGTATTATTATTATTATTATTCGCATGCATTCACATTACTGTAATTAATTGTTTTAAAATACTGCAATGAAATCAGCAACACAACCATGTAAGTATATACACTTTAGAAATTAAACTTATTATTAAAGTATTATAAATTTTTCCCATATTACAGTAATGAGAATAACATATTCTGACATTAAAGTGAGCAGAAGTGCTTAATTACAAAGAAAATAATTTCATAAAATTGTAAAATATGCTTCATTTTCTTTATAAAGTGTATCAAACTATCTTTTGAGGTAAAATATGACTGCCGTGTTCCATGAGATTCACCCTCCCATTCCCTCCAGATTAGGACAAAACGAGAGGCGTTAAGGAGATGAAACGCTGCCATAACACTCTATGAACCCTTTTGTGTAACTGAAAATCATTTCTCGGATTTAAGGTCAACAGAATGAAAAGGGTCTGAAATTATTGCTGGCAGTCACTTCACTGGAGCTCTCAATGACTTTGAGACATTAAACAGCAAACCTCCACAGCATGGCATTCTGGGTAAACAATGCTTACTTTGTTCAAGTGCACTTTTGTTCAGTTTTTCCACTGTTCAATGGATGATTGTAGCAGATAACTTTCACATCTCCGCCAGCAGCTTTAAAATGATCAGATCTATCTAAGGCTTCAGTTCATCTACATTCATTAGCTGAATGGGAGAAAAAGCAAGCAATGTGATTTTTTTTTTTTTTTTTGTTCCTGGACCCTGTGGCAAAAATAATGTAGTATGCAACATATGCACCGCATAAGGGCGTAACAACTTGTTTAGCATGAACACAAGACTCTGATTTTGAGATGATGAAGCTTAAATAGTCAGCTTCGTAAAGACAAGAATTAGACTATTATTTAAAAAAGGCCAAACTGAACAGTATTTTAAACAAAATATTAAATCACTGAAAACAAGGCAAAATCAAAAAGGTCAAAAATACGTCAGTCAACTGCTGAATTCTGGACTTAAATGTTGCTGTGGAGTTGTTGGTATAATGCTGTGTTAACATTATGTCAGAGTTACCGTAACGACAAGTGGGAAATTTAACTATTCAAGCTCACAGACAAAATGCGTAGCCCTTAAAAGTGATTAAAAGGTTTTGTATTACTTTAAATTTACACAATTGCTGTCTATAGTTGTTGCTGTCTCCAGTATTTCATCTTATTCATATCTTTTTTTTTGACAGTGAAACACCTGATTAAGTTTCAGAGTAGGTTTAGAGTTGACAAAACCACACAAAATCCAACTTTAGGTTTCATAAAACAAGTTAACCAAATAAGCCAGGCTAATTTAAGTTAGTCAGACCTATTTTGAACCGAATCAACTGACAGTGCATCAGACTAACTGAAATAAACCTGGCTTGTTTAACTTGTTTTATGAAACAGGCCCCTGGTTTAGATTAGATAGGGGTTGTTAGTGATATTTTTCAATGGATATTAATGAAATTTATATCACGCGTGTATGCATAAAAATTAAGTACATTTTGGGATTTAAAAAATGCTTAGTTTCTAAAGGCTACTTTGTTTTACGTGTATGATAGACTATGTGTGATGATGTAAATTTCAGGATCTTTCTAACCCCATGTATGCTCTGCTCATGCATTATTTCCCTATAATTAGACATTAGTCAGTAACATAATAAAAGTAATTGCAACTCTTTCTCATACTAATCTCTCAGTAAAAGCCAGAATTTTAAGATTTTAAAAAAAGATGAAAAAACCTGTTTTACGCTTTATCATTACAGTAATTCCGACAGCATTGAACGCAGCATTGTTTCCTCCACAAGCTGTTCGCTTCCAGTAAAGCTGCATGAGATGCGTAAGGGAGGAGAGAGATCAAATCAAAACGGCATCAAAAACTTCCTCTACCTATGTGCTCTACATAAATTACACTTATAATATTTATAATATTTCACCATATATTAATGCCTTAAATTATCACTGTGAGCTGTGGAACAGTCTGCAGCTAAACAATGGCAATATGTTTAAATCAGTTAGTCCTCTCTGGCTGACGTTAATGTAGCTCTTAGTCTTCAGCTGTTACAATCTAATCTCAAACTCTGGCTGACAGCACCTGGTCTGAGAGCCGTATGTAAAAACCACCCACACACACACACACACACAAACTGATTTAGATTTCCTCAGTATCCCATCATAATGTTATTGATAGGACATAGTGAGCGTGACTATACACACTCAGCCTAACGAAATCTTAACATTATCATATTTACTTTCCTAATGCATCTTCCTTGTCTTTGTTAAAAATGTACTCACATTCAGACCACCCAAAATGTAGCTGTGTTTGGTTCTTCACTGGAAAAGATTTGGAGAAATGTAGCATTACATCATTTGCTCAGCGATTGATGTTCTGTAGTAAATGGGTGCCAATCAGATGATAAAAAATCTTTAAAAAAATCTTAATTATCCACACCACTCCAGACCATCAGTTAACATCTTGTGAAGTGAAAGCTGCATATTTGCAAGAAACAAATCCATCAAGATGATTTTACTTTAAACTCCTGCCAAAATAAAAGTCCATAATTCATTATAACAAGAAAAAAAATAGTCTTGCTGCTGTTGTCCTCTCACATAAAAATACACCCATATTTGTTTAGAAACATTTTGGATTGTTTTTGCTTGTAAACAGTGCTTGATCTATGCAGATTTCTCTCTTAATTCAGATGAGATGATTTTTTTCACCGGAGGAAACAATATGTATTGAGGACTCATATTTTCGGCTAGAGCAATGATCTGATGTAAAAAAAAAAAGTCTTAGTGATGGATTTGTTTCTTACAAACAGATTTTTGCTTCACAAGTTATTAATTGGTGGATTGGAGTGGCGTGGATTACTATGTTTTAAACTGATGTTTTTTTTATCAGCTGCTTGGATTCTCAGTCTGACGGCACCCATTCACTGCAGAACATCCATTCCTGAGCAAATGAAGTAATGCTACATTTCTCCAAATCTGTTCTAATGAAGAAAAAAACTCATCTACATCTCGAATGGCTTGAGGGTTAGTACGTTTTCAGTAAATTTTTAGGTGAACTATTCCTTTAACGTGAACACGTGAAAACTTGCTTTTCCTTTGAAATCAGTTCACTGACTTCGCTTTTAAAGCACACAGCAAACATTTTCACTCAATCAATAACCCATTCCACTATTATGGATGTCAAATGGCTTGCAAATTTGACTTCATGAGTTTTTAAAACACTGCCTTGTGATTTTTTAGTACTTCAAACACACTCTCGCTCATTTGCGCACGCACACACACACACACACACACACACACACACACGCCAGTCGCAGAGTTTGTTGTGATTGCTCAGTGAGAACACGCATGTACATGCATGACCCCCATCGGCTGATACCATAGCTGCACGGGAAGGGAGGGAGGGAGGGTCTCCTCTGTGACCCGGCCATGTGAGGTAGATGATTTCGGGTCCGGGCTTCGTCTGGATGAGGAACCTTTCGGTCGCTTTCAGTCCCGGCTCTTCCTCCAGCGCTGGGAGTGACTCCCCCGTTGAGATGCTTCCTCCGGAGAGGATGATGAGCTCGACCGGCTCCCCTCTTCCTGGGACTGAGCGGAGGTGGAGGGGCGTTGGGGGTCCTGAGACGTGGAGGGGGACAGCGCCCTCTTGTGGGGACACTGGGCCACCATGTGTGTGACACTCTGACAGTAGTGACACTTCTTTGGCTGGGGCGGAAGGCCACACTCTTTAGCGTGGTGGTCCAGACCTCCACAGTTGTAACACCTACAGAGGGATGAAACGTGTAATTATATTAAACATTATAGAATCAGATTGGAGAGTTAATGGAAAACAGGACTCATCTTGCTTGTTTATAGGTGCATCAGAAAAATCAGTTTGTATAAGGAGAAAGAGAGGAGAGAGGGCACAACCTTTTTAATGCTTTGAAAAAAAGTCTCTTCCGCTCACAAAGGCTGCATTTATTTGGTCAAGAATACAGTAAAAACAGATAAGTTGTGGAATATTACATTTTAAAATAGTTGATTTCTATTTTAATATATAAAATGTAATTTTTTTTCAAAGATTCAACACTTTTAATTAAGTCTTTAGTGTCAAATGATTCTTCAGAAATCATTCTGATATGCTGATCAAGAAATTATTATTATTATTATTATTATTATAAGAACAGTTGGTTTTGTGGAAACTGATACTTTTAGAGAATAGCATTTATTTGAAGTAGAAATATCATTATAAATGTCTTTTCTTTTGAAGTCTCAGAATGAAATGAATGAAAAACATTCAAAATGTTGTATTTATTACTTTCAAAGGTATTTAGAAAAATTTTAAAAACAAAAAAAAAGTCTTAATTATTCCCAAAAAAATTTTTTTACATAACCATGGATTGACACAACTAACCAGATTCAGAATGCAAACAAAGTAATAACATAATGTATTTAAATAATTTTCTAACTGAGTTAGTACTTAATAAAGTATTAATTGTTGGTGATTTTAATATCCATGTTAATAAGAAAAAAGATGCGCTAGGATCCGCATTCTTAGCTATTTTGAACTCTATTGGGGTTCGACAGCATGTATCAGGACCTACTCATTGTCAAAATCATACTCTAGATTTAGTTCTGTCACAAGGACTTGATATTAATGGTGTTGAAATTCTGCAGCAAAGCGAAGATATCTCAGATCATTATCTAGTCTTCTGTAAACTCCATATAGATAAACCTGTAAATTCTGCACCTTGTTACAAGTATGGTAGAACTATCACTTCTACCACAAAAGACTGCTTTGTAAGTAATCTTCCTGATTTATCTAAATTTCTTAGCACGTCTAATAGCGAAGAACAACTTGATGATGTAACAGAAACCATACACTCTCTTTTCTAGCACTCTCTTTCTTACCAATGAAAGAAAACAGTTTGACTCAGTGGTATAATGAGCACACTCGCACCCTAAAGAGAGCAGCCCGCAAAATGGAGCGTAGCTGGAGGAAAACAAAGCTAGAAGTGTTTCGTTTAGCTTGGTTGGAAAATATGCTAATCTAGCCCATTAAAAGGGGCTAGATCTGATTACTTTTCGTCTCTATTAGAAAAACAAACATAACCCTCGGTATCTGTTCAATACAGTGATTAAAGCATCAACAGGTACTGACTTTTTACAAGATCACAGCAGTAATGACTTTATGCAATATTTAATTTCCAAGATAAAATAGAAACTGTGCAGCTGTCAGCTACAGTATCGCATCAGATACTACAGTGCACTGTAGATCCCCTGAGACTGCTCTAATTAGAGTTACTAATGACCTGCTTCTGTCATCTGATCGTGGTTGTGTCTCATTATTAGTGCTGTTGGATCTCAGCGCTGCGTTTGACACGATTGACCACAGCAT
>JAUCMS010000045.1:15319086-15345623 GCA_032357445.1 Enteromius radiatus
ATGGCTTAGCTCCTCAGTACTTGAGTGAGCTCTTATCACATTATAGTCCTCCACGTCTGCTGCGTTCTCAAAACTCTGGCCTTTTGATAATACCTAGAGTATTAAAAGAGATGATCTTCATCTGAGACAAGAACACCTGTGGACAGATCACCGGAACCAAATGCACACAAACACAAACACACACACACACTATAAGTCCTTTGCACAATCTGACATGTGCTTAAAATTGAACTGGAGATTAGGTGCTAAGCCTGGTTTCTCCCAAGTTTCCCCCCCCCCCATTCTCTCACGGATGGGGTTTTGGTTCCTTGCCACTGTTTCCTCTGGCTTGCTTAGTTGGGGGTACCTATTTTCTAGTCATCATCTTCGTTTTGATTACAGAGACATATAGTTTAATAGTTTAATCTCATCATTATGTCTCATCACTCTGTTCTCCTATTTGATAATATTCAGTGCTTTGCTACAATCTGTATTGTTAAAATATATATATTGTTATAATATATTTAAAATATGACTTGGACTTTTCTGAGACTTACTCAAACCCAGTGTTGGTCACTAGAGGGCAGTACAGGATAGTACTTACTCCAATAACAAACACCCCTGGTAGAAATACTCAAACATTGCCTTTTTTGGGGGTCATTGAAAATAGGCATTACAATATTTATATAGTATTGTTTTTATCACATAGAAGTCAAAAATAACCCCAGCCCAGTAATTCCTACATTACAATTTAACAATAAAATTGTATTATATGATTCATAGCCACACACAATACAAATAAGATTTGAGTTTTTATTCAACAGTTTTTTAGTTTGTTTGTTTTTTTGATATGTGGGAATTGAGTGACTGTGATCATGAGGAATTGTCCAGTAGTTAACAGGAACCTTGTATGTTACCATGGAGCCTTTGGTTGCCAAGGAAATTCCTGTGCATGGAAACGGGAGAGTAGGAAATGACATTATAGCTCTAAATATAGAGAATCTGATCTCTCAGAGCAACTAATGTGTGTATGTGTGTATGTATGTGTGTGAGAGAGTGAGAGAGAAAGAGTGATATTATATATAAGGGATATATTATTACTGTTATAATACTTCGGTAATATATATATATATATATATATATATATATAGTATTTTTGTATAATAATGGCAAATTACATCTGACTGCTGTCGAAGGCAAATTATTTCTCACAAAACCGTTGTCTCATATGAGTGCCCTTTTAATATTCAATTACTATTAATTTTAGAGAAATATAAGTATTTTTATATTAAGTAAATCATCTTACACAGCATATATGTGCAATAAAATATATGTGTATAGCTATTGCAGATAAAACAATTAATTTAAGAAAAAAAGAATTTATTCAGAAACTGAATGTTTTGTATTACATGGACAATTTGCCCCAAACTGCATTTATAAGGTTTTTATAATAAGGTAATTATTTTAATCGGTTGCAATGTATTTTAAGGTGATGTTTTTACAGTGTAATTAGAAAAATAAGAAATGAATAATATTCATTGGCTACATAACCTATAGAATTAAGGTTAATTGGTTGTAATTATGCATAATTTACTGTTATTACTTTAATAAGTGCATATAATGTGTGTAAGTATGTCATCTTAAATAAAATATTACATTTTAAATTTAATAGGGTTTAAAACCAGGTGCTTGAAACCAACATACAATTAGCACTGCTTGAAAAACACATTTTTGATTAAATCGGACTTTTGACGCTATTTGTCTGTATGTGCACGGACTGTTTTCAGCCTGTAGGTGGCGGAGTGGACTAAATACTACAGCATCACAGCTGGACTAACAAACCTGACGACACTGAATTGATATCAGTGCTAAAAAAAACTCACTGGTTTATGAATGACATTTTGATCATTTTGACTCCTCACACACAATCACATCTAAAAACACTGTATGTTCAAGAAAAAAAAAACATGCATACATTTTTTTACATCAAATATCATAACATAAACTGTAACATCAAAACTGTGGGGGAAAAATCGTGATAGCATAATTTTCCTTATCACATCTAGACAAAAACTATTTCTGCATTTTAACTGATAAACTATGATCAAATCAGTCTAAATGTTTATGTCATTTCCCCGATGGTGAACAGGCTCTACAAATAAAGAAAGCACTGTTAAACTAAACACTAATGTCACTATTAAATCTAAAGATTTCTATTAATTTATTAATTAAACTTGAACTTTCAGCAACAAATAAACTAACATAAAAATCAGTTATCTACATTTACATTTACATTCTTAAGAAGAGATTTATGAAACTCATGCATTTAAGATGATAATTAGATGACCTTTAACTTCTAACTGCAAATTTTCAGTAAGACACAGAAAATTATTAAAATCAGCCATCTGACAGTTCAGGTCTGACAGTGTCACCCGATCTGTCGTCTTCAACAAAACTTCCATCATCTCATGTCTAGTTTTTTGTTAGCGTGACTATAGTTATGGACTATAAGATAAACGGCTCACCCTCCCACGCACACACAGACACACAAATAAATACATACACACAACAGACTGAAAAGACTTGTTCAGTTTGTATTTTTTTTTGTTCTGATCACCATGGCAACAGGAAGCAGAGAACAGACTCACAATCAATGAGTCGTGAACAGAAAGCATTTGGTGAGACCAAACTATGAGCCGTCTACATTGAAAAGTAGGAGCTATAATTCATGTGGCTTCACAGACCATTATCAATACTGCAATTGATTCCTTCAAACAGAAAAAAAAAGGAGAACATTTTAACCCTGAAAAACATCTACATCAGATACAAAGCAGCGAGTCTGATGAAAAGGCTTGTACAAGATAGAAATGAAAGAATTTAGATAAATAATCGTGTCTGCATATCAAATTAGTCATAAATAAATCAATTATTTGATATTAAGGAATGTTTTAAATAAAAGAAATGCAGTATTTAATTCCCCAGCTCTACTTTATATGTGACCCTGGACCACAAAACCAGTCATAAGGTTACATTTTACAAAACTGAGATGTATACATCATATGAAAGCTCAATAAATGAGCTTTCTATTGATATATGGTTTGTTAGGATAGGACAATATTTGGCCGAGATACATGATACATTTGAAAATCTGGAACCTGAGGGTGCAAAAAAATCTAAATACTGAGCAAATCACCTTAAAGTTGTCCAAATTAAGTTTTCTTAATGCATATTACTAATCAAAAATGACATTGTGATATCAGTTTACAGTAGGAATTTTACAAAAAATCTTCATGGAATATGATATTTTCCTAATGATTTTTGGCATAAAAGAAAAATCTATAATTTTGACCCATACAATGTATTTTTGGCTATTGCTACAAATAAACCCCAGCGACTTAAGACTTAAGGTTTTGTGGTCCAGGGTCACATATATTAATGTATTATTATTTATTAATGTTATTATGAAATGTATTTTGAATTAGAAACATTTCAAACTAAATATAATAAGTTAGCCGTCTTGGGTAACACTTTACAATTAAGTTCTCATTCGTTAACATCAGTTAACAATTAGAAATATATTTCATTAGTAGTTAATTATAGTTAACTATAATAATTATATACATATATTAAATAACTATAATTCTCATTTTAGTTAATAAAAATGTTCATGTCCATGTTAGTTCACACTGTCAAGTTTAACAGATAAAGTCTTAAAAATGATTCTTAAAAAATTTGTAAATGTTTTATAGTAAACAATTTAGTTAACTCAGAACACACACAATCAGGCTATGAATGTAATTAAATACTTTTTTTTTTTTTTAATTAACCAAAAATCAGGTTAACAGAACAGAACAGGAAGAAAACCTTGACATGCTTTTTAGGTTTTATTTGATTAATTAAGATTATACATTTGTTTTTACTAATTAATTAAACTTCAAATAGTTCCAAATATTAAAATTAATCACTGCTGCTATTATTATATTATATTATATTATATTATTGTTAAGCAGACTTTTTTTATTATTATTATTTAATCACCTAAAGGTTCAGAATAGCTGCAAGTTAAGTTATATATGGAAAGAAAGTTGTCCTTCAGTTTAGCACACATTCATTATTAAATTCTTGCAGAATTAATAGAACACAATTTGAATTGTGAATAACTGAGCATAATCCAGTTTGGGTGAAAGAAATCGAGACAGAAATGTACAAAACTAGATATCCCATCATGCTCTGCGCACTCACCGGTCTCCCTTTGGTTTGCGTTTGAGGGGTGGGGCCTTGCCTTTGGGGCGTCGGTCACTGCCCGAGCATGGGCCCCCGCCGGGCCCCGTGACCCTGAGTGACTCCAGACCTTTACTCGACCTCTTGAAGGTGAATTCAACCTGCTCGCCCTCCCGTAAGCTCCTGAAGCCCTCCATCACCAGCTTACTCTGAACACACACACACACACACACACACTTCATTTCATATAGACACAAACACATGTAGAAATCTAGAAGTAGCTGAATAAATATGTATAAGACAAAACATTTTCATGACATGTGATAAAATCAGGAAGAAAAATATAGAGAGAGAGATGTGAATAAAAGACATTTTCTAAATATTAGAAAAAACAGCAGCTACCAATCTGTCAAAATCACCTTAATGTGCATTACTGCAGCAATCTTTAAAAATATATTTGACCACTTTTCTTGCATTAAATGCACAATTGTTTGAACTTGAGTGCTAAAATAATAATTCAAAACAAAAAAATGTTGAAAAACAGATTTTCCTTTATTTAAATATTAGTAATAAACCCAGTGACTAAGGCACTAAACTAATAACAATGTACATTTATTTCGTTTAATCACAGCAAATATTAGTGGAATTGTCTTAATGCTGCCTGACAGAATCTCATGCATGAGTCTCAATGTAAATGTAAAAATCTGTATAATTCTAAAATATTTACAGATATCAAACGGTTTTGCTATGTCTATGCATAACACATTTCATGTCTATCACGGAGAGAAGGATATATAGATGTTCGAGGAAAGATTTACTAAAAATGACAAATCTGTGAATTGCATTACAAAGTGAGTGAGTACAAAAGCAATGTTTAAAAACACTTTTGATCTTGCAGTAAAAGCAGAAATCTACCACACTGTTCTGAAAAACTGATGCTTTCTTGTTCAAATTTTGGAAGTAAAGCTGCACCAAACAGAATCGAAAACATTTGATTTGTAGCTTCACTTCTGAAACTAGATAGGAACCAAAATCTTTGATCTAAAACCTATATTTATAGATATCAAACAGATCTGTCATTATTACAGAAAGATCCATACACATACATTGTAATTTAGATCACATATAATAAGAGAGAAAGAAATGACCAAACTGTCAATATCTCCATAACCTGCATTATTATTATTTGATCATGTTTCTTGCATAGAATGCACAATTTTGAAAACTAAAACTGAGTGACTAAACCTCTTACCAGAATACAACAGAATATTAAACAGAGACAGAAATAAAATACAAATGATATAATATATATCAGAACAATTGTCTTAACTGCCACACAGAATCTAATCATTTTTGTTAATTATTTACATTTTCTTACATCCAAAATGTAATACAACAAAAGTAGATACTAGGAGAAGACAATTCAACAAAATCAAAATAATATATGACATATATTTGACAATATATGATCGCTGTGATATTATTTTGCAGCTTTTATATAACATCCCACTTCAGGAGAACTGTCCACCAAATATAATTGCAAATACTTGTTGTATATGTATATGACTCAAGTAAACTTTTAACAAATGTGAATCATAGTTTGAAATGAGTTGTAATGAATTTAAAAATCATCCACACCATTAAAAGCAACTTATCAAATGTATAATAAATCCATCTCTCAATTTCGAAGACGAGCAGTCATTTGAAATGAAAAGCAGAGACCCTGAGAAGAGGAGAGAAATTATGAAAGCAACGAATTCTGTTCATTTCACTGAAATGTAATTAAATGAGAAAATCTGCAATTTAGCATTCATTTTCATCGCACGCTGATTTGATGAATTTATAGTTCATGTACAATTAATGCTACAAAACACATCTAGTTTATGATCACACCAAAAATATTAAATATGTAGTTTTCCAGCGTGAGCTTTCACACATTCAAACGAGTCATGATTGTGATTCAGATCCATGCATGCTGTAATGAATAGGATCCTGCAGCTCCAGAAAGCTCTCTAAGGTCTTGTCAAAGAAGCAGTACATGATCATACCATTTACATTTCAATTATTCATGAAATTAAAACAGCATAAATCAAATGCGGGAGGCAAAGTGCAGCTGACATGTATTCTCATCATTTCAAACATCACCTTCAGCTTCACATCTATTCCATATGGAAAAATCGGCACAGAATCCACATCTGGACTGATGACTGATGACATGTACTTCTGTCACAGCTCTCACTGATTGCTTTTTGTCACGTTTAATTCAGCCGTGTGGGAAATTAATGCATTTGATTCCTCTTAATTGACATAATGGGCACAAAAAGCATTCTGATGAACACAGACGACGAGGAAAAAAATTCTAAATCCATAACATGAGACAGAGCTGTGTTTATGAGCCAAACCCTTCCCACGCACACACACACACACATCTTCAGAAATCAAACAAATACATATCATTTACAATAAATACATATATTTTTACCTGTAAGTGAAGCCAAATTTATCAGTCAGTCATTAATAATATATTATAACAGTATTTAGTTTTGTATATTAATATCTATTCATTTAGCCTAATATTGCGGTTAAATATGAATATATTAATATGATCAGTCTTTCTATTTCTTTCTCTGTTTTCTTTCTTTCATCTATCATCTGTTTCCTTTCATATATTTTTCTTTGTTCTTTTTCTTTTTTTATCTCTTTTCCTTTCTCTTTCTTTTTCATTTCTATTTTCTTTTTCCATTCTGTCAGTTTTTTCTTTCTGTCTTTCTATTTTTTCTTTCTTTGTCTGTCTTTCTTTCTTCAATCTATATCTTACGGTCTGTCTTTTTCCCTTTCCTTTCTTTTTTCTTTCTATTCTATTTCTATCTTTTCCTTTCTCTTTCTTTCTATCTATTTTCTTTTAATTCTCTTTCTTTCTATGTTTTCCTTTCTTTCTTTGTTTGTCTGTTTCTTTCTTCCATCTATATATATTTCTTTTTTCTTTCTGTCTGTCCTTTTTCCCCCCTTTCCTTCTCTTTTTTTTCTTTCTCTTCTTTCTCTCTTTGCCCTTTCTTTCTGTCAGTTTTTTTTTCTTAATGTCTATCTTTTTTCTTTCTCTTTTTTCTTTTTTCATCTATTTATATCTATCTATCTATCTACCTACCTTTCCATATATGTAGTGTGAAAATAAATACACATAAATATTGTAAATAAATGTTTTATTAGAAATAATGGTTTTGTGAGAAACTTCATTACTTCATTATTTGCAATTAATTCTTCACTAGCACTTTCTGAGTGAAAACTGTTTCTACACCAAATGTTTGCGTTTATTTCCAGGTCGAAGTTCAGAAGGAGCTGGGAGTTCAGGCAGCAGCAGACACGTTTCTGACGTCTGAACTCATCCAATAAAGCACAATTAAGAAATGTAATCCATGAGAAAATGACAAGATGTGTGTCACATTTATCTGCTCACTGCAGGAAGAAAAAAAAAAGAAACACAAGAGTCGGAAGACAGAAAGCAGGAGGGAGAAATACAGAGAGCGCCACCAAAGGGCCGGACGTATCGCACACCCCTCCTCCACATGTTTTCATCCTTCACTGTTACCTCTGACCTCTGCCCAACCCCCTTCAAACACACACACACACAGGCATCCCATTTCCCTGCGTTAAATTAACAACACACTTTTGCTCTGACTACAAGACGCACACGCACTATTTGATCTGCTGACACACACTACATCACTCGACACACACTCCTGATAGCAGCCAGATATGAGCTGTGTGTGTGTGTAAAGTGCACACGGTCAACTTACATCTGACTGAACTGCCTTTACATTTTTAAAATGTTTTTGAGGATGATCATATTGTTTATAAATGTGTGTGAATGTACAGGATGACACAATATTTGACAACAACTGAAACTATTCAATCAAAGATGATTTAGATGTTCTCATTGATTTTATGTTTGCGTCTTTTTTATTTACTATGAAGCTTGAAAATAAGACATGCACAGAAAATAAATAGAATAAATAGAAACAGAATCAAAATGTTAGTTTATGTTTGTTTATCATGATTTGTTTTGTTACCTTTTGTGTTTATTTATTTATTTTAATAAAACACACCAATGTATAATTTTACTGAAAGGTTTTTTAAAGCAAACAAATAAAACAAGTAAAATAGCTTTTGGTATCTGGTTTATGTTGCCTTTTTCTTATTTGCCCAAACCATTTCTTGACTTGAGATTTTAAACAATTCTAAACAAAACTCATTTTTACATTTAACATTTGTGCTTTTTGCAAATGTGTTCTTCATTTAACATATTTCATTTAAATTACACATTTAATTTGAATCAGGTGTAGATATGTCTTGAGACCATAAATCAAGTCCTAAAATTAAACTTGCAAAATAATAATAAACAGAGCTTTTTTTATTTCATTCAAGAAACAACATTAACCAAAAAGTCAATCAATAATAAGATTATTAAATTAGATTAAAAAAAAAAATTTCAATAAAAAAAAACATACATAGCAAAAACAAATTTGAAAAATATTTATATATATATATATATATATATATATATATATAAAAACATTCAATTTCAGTGCTACAAAGCTGTGACCGATCTCTTGGAAAGCTTTTGTTTGTGTCAGATCAGCAGCTGGCTCCACCCACACACTCACTCCATATATGGGCAGAGCTGAAGGAGGAAGTCATGTGACCTGCAGCATGTGTTGAGATGAAATGAAGAACTGAACAAATGGAGAAATGGAGAATAAAAGTGCAGGAGGCAGAAGAAATCAAGCTCTGGAAGAAAAGAAAAGACAGAGAACAAAACAAGGTCAAGAGAGAGTGAGAAAAAAAAGACAATAATAAGAGACAAAACAGAGAAAAGTGAGTTCAAGAGTAGAAGTTAAGTTTCAATGAAAACAGAGAAATAATCTATAAAAGTAAGATTAACAGAGGATAAAATGACAGCAGCAGCTAATGAGCTATTTTTTTATTATTATTACTCTTTCAAAAACAAACATAAATAAATACTTAACTTCAAATAGAACACAAACAAAAATAAACATGAAAATGTTTATACATACTGAATAAAAAATATACGGCTAATGAGAAAATATTTAAGGCACATAATAAACCACATTAACATGTTCTGGGTCATTCCTTTTATACAGTATTTTCATGCCCTCATTATGGATCTCAACATACTGAATAAAATATCAATATTAATATATATATGTGAGTGTTAAATTCATATATTTCTGTTTTGTCACAACAGGAAATATACTGCTTTTAACGGCTATAGAAATGCAGTATTATTAAATGCAATTGGGAGTACACTTTAAATAAACCTTTGTTCAGGAGATATTATTTTTGCAATGCATTATACACTTAAATAATAATTAAACATTAAAACAAATGAAAACATTAGCAGTTGTTCCCGCATTTTTAGTTTCTCTAATCAAAGCATTTCAAACTAAATTTCTCAAGAAAATGGTTTTAAGTAATTAATGTATTGTCAATATCACGCTTTGTCCTGTTGATCTTTTGTAAAATCTCTTGAACTTACAAAACCGGCAAGATGAAAAAGAAGTATTGAGTAAGACGTGATTTTGGTTTGTGTCACACTAAAACATTTAGTCTATGGGTCAAGGCCGTTAAGATGCCGCATCAAAACAAATTCACAAATATGTCCATAAAACGCACATTAAATGCAGTTAAAGCATCTTTTAAATAAGTTTATGGAGAATGAAATTTCTAAATTTGGTTGAAATAACGTTACATTGTCATTCAGTGTAACACAATATTTAGGGATTAATAAGGGATAATAGGGAATAAGGAAGCATATTAGATTTTATTGCGTTTTAAATTAGATTTAAATAAAACAAATCTAACTGACAAATGGGCGAAACCTACGATAGTGGCACATTATGTTGTAAAAGATTGTTACACTGAATGACATTTAAGTGGATGTCTTCTGTAAATTGGGGGAAAAAATTATGATAATAATTTTATGCTCAGAAAAAAATTTTTAAATACAATTAATTTCAAGTTTTTACATTTTTTTGGTGGGGGAAATAAGAACAACAATTTAAAGCAGTAGTACTCATTGTTTTAATGGTTAAACCCTTTCTCGTTTCTTTGAGCCCTATATTAATGAAAATAAAAGCATAAAACTACAAAAACGTTAAGAATATAATAATAAATATTCAATTAACATCATTTGAAAAACTGACAACACAAACCTTTTCAGTTTTTACATATACGAATCCGTCTCCTAAACCTAAATTATCAGTCTTAGATCAAAGATTTTCATTCACATATACAATATAAGATACTTGTCAGCTAGCTTGACTGAAAGAAGTTTAATTATTAATTTCTAATTAATTCATTCTTAATTTCTCATATTCAGATAACAAACATTATCCACTTCACTGTGTAAAATAAGTGCCGGTTTTAAGAACTGTGCATCTCATCTGATATCATATATTTCATCCAGCACTCTAGTTATCAGCATTGGCATCAGCAGTTACAAACCAAACGGATGGAGCACAGGATGAGGAGAGCGGCATGTATGTTAGAGGAGGAGTGAGAGAGAGAGAGAGGAGGAGTCTGGATGAGAGCTTAATCTCACTAAGGGGCCCAGAGAAACCTCACAACACACACGTTTAACTTGCTAAGTAAATAAGGACATACCACAGAACCCATCCCAAAAAGAACAGCATTTCTAGAAAAATGCTAATCATTTTTCAATACTTGTCCTCAAAGGGAGATTTCGCACACTTCTGGAGATACAGTTTCCTTCAAGCTACTGCAAACTGAGAATGTGTAAATGCTGATTACGTAATCACAAACTTCAACCTGTCCGTTACTTCAGATTATTTTAAAAAGAAAGGCTCTATACTGGCACGAAGAACCTTTAACCTCCATGAAACCTTTTCATTACACTCCAAAGTGATCTTTTGACATAATAAAATGTTCTTCTTTGAAGAACTGTTCACTGAATGGTTTGAAATGGATTGGAAACCCCAAAATGGCATTGCTGTCCAAAACCCCCAGTTGGAAGCTTTATTTTTAAGTGTGTTAAAAACTAAATAATAATACATTTTATTTTTACAATTACTTGAGCTATAATATGATCGAGTATCGTAGCTCAATGTAAACAACCACTTTTAACCAACAAGCTAGTGATCAATATGCAAGATAAAATGTACAAGTTATGTCCAATTTATATCAATAACAGTTTTTGTTAAGCATGTTTCATAAAGAGAAATGACAGCATAGAGACATTGTCAGATATAGCTCACATCTGGAGATCAATCTGAGCACAAATAGTTAAGTAAGCAACAGGTTCCAAAAACAACAATACCAAAACACTGTTAAAAAAATGTAATTCAAATACAAAACTTTGAACGGTCTCTGCCTTAAAATTTTGAATATCATCAAACCCATTTTTTTTTAAATCTCGCCTCAGTCTCATATAGCTTGTTCTGACTTTTTGATCACATCACTTTAAAAGAACAACCACAAAGAACCTTTCGGTAACCGGTTCTTAAAATAACAATTTTAACCAACATTTTGAAAGCCCTTTTTCTGCTTCATTGATGTTAAAGGATCTTCATGGATCCATCAAAGCCAATAAAGAACCTTTTTTAATACCCAACTGTAGAAACACATGAAATGATCGAGTCATTCACAGCGACAGGTTTATAAACAACAACATGCATCGGTGCGGTAAGACTCACACACGCACAAACACTGCAGGAGGTGCAGCATTCGGAAAAATCAAACACAAAGCTCCTAATGAAACACACACACACACACACACTGCAGTGCGTTGATTCGGAGTGTGAGGGCCAGCCAAAGCCACGCCTCCTTTCCCTTTTTTGTCTTTAACGAAATTCCTCTTTTAAAGAATGTTAAAGGGCCCCAACCCCCACCACACACACACACACACACTGAAATCCTCTTTACACATACAAACAAAAACACACACATGCGTTCTCTTTTCTTCTGATTCACACTCTTTCCTGTCCTAGATTGACACAAAAATCTCATGGATTTGTAGTTGATCTAAAACACAGAACAAAAACTGGTGTGTTTCAGCGAGGATACTGTATTGATGTATTGGTCATATTAAAGAAGGCTCATGTAACAATAACAGTAACACTTTACTGAAAGCCTTAAATATATATATATATATATATATATATATATAAAGCATTATGAAAGTATTTTAATACATTAATTATGCCTTGTAAACACAATTCTACTATTTGTCTGTTCATTGTTACACATTTATAAAGTATAATAGATTAGAGCATGACAAACCACCAATTTACAATTATATGCATTTGAACATTTAAATTATGCATTATAATGTACATTTTGAATAATGTTATAATGCATTATACATAAGTGTGGCTAACATTTGGTAAAAATAAATAAATAAATAAAATATACATGCACCATAAATAAAAGTACAATTAATATACATGCATTGACATTTAATACATATCAAATTTTCATCAAATTAAACTTTAAATTGTAGTTAGAGTGTCAGCTGAAATTATAACCTACTTTATATTAAATAAACTTCAAACGTCTTTGATATGATACTAATTATTAATGATTTTATCATTAACACAAAAAGTAAAGTAATTATTTTAAAATAAACTATTTTAATCTGCTGTTAAGTCAACAAGAGTTTTCAAATGAATACTAATAAAATTAAGCTGATTACATATTCATAAGCGATCCTGATTCATTCCTCCGATTTTTATTTCAGCTATTTTTATAATTACAACTTAATAGCTATAATAATTTATGTTAACTCAGTGTAAAGAAGTGTAATTAGCTTCTTTCTTTTAACACCTACAGATCAATATACATAATAAAATATGCAAAGTTAAAAAAATATCTCAAAAATAGTTTGGGCTGGAAATTTCTCATAATAGGGGAAAGACAGCAATACATTTTCTTAAGCAGACATTACGCAAACAGCAATGCAAAGCCACGTTAAGGTCATGGGTTCAATTCCCATGGTTGCATGAACTGATAAAAAACCCAATAACAATCTGGATGAAAGCGTCTGCCAAATGCATACATGTATAGTGTGCGAAAACACACAGTTCATTCTTGTTTGTAACAAATGTGGCTTTTTTTTTTTTTTTGACGAACTGCCAAACGAAACATTCTGTTTCTACACATAATATCAGCTGTACACACTCTGCTTATCACAGAGACTTCACAACGGCTGCACATCCTAAACAACTCACAAACACACACCCTGCACGGCATAAAAGCTTTTTCATTTCCAATGTAGCATGAAGGCACATGCACGTGCAGCATTCAGACAAAAAGAGCCCAAATGAACCAGCACGCAGCAGTCAAATCCAAATCTTTATCTCAGAGACGTTATGTGTTACAGCTTCTTCTGCCATTAGTCTGTCTAACACACACAAGACAGCCTCAACATCATGACCTGCGTCTGCACAATGCTAAAATTAGCTTAAAACATACAAATACTTAAGTAAATGAATGCTGTAATCAGTGAACACTGCAGCTATCCTGTGGTAGTCTAATATATTTAAGCATTTTGAGATTATCCAATAATAATTTGCATACTCGGATGACTAAAAATGCAGTGTTTTGCTCATGCAACACTGCAGTGAAAAGATAATGCACCAAAGTCAATGTAAAGGCATTAGTGAAAACTCGTTTGCTATCAATATCAAAATCGCCGTTATATTATACACCCTGATTTCTGGAATTCACTGTGTGTTTGCTGGTTTCAGGATTTTCATATACAGTAGAGGAAACACAGGATTGACTGTACACAAAAATAAACCAGGTGACAAACACGAGTCTAATCAATACACTTTCCATGCGCTGAGGAAAAAGCAGGCTTCGTTTTCCGAATGTATTTCATGTAATTGTTTACTTCATGCTTATCAAAATCATTTTATCAATAGTACAAGATGTTCTTATAATTACTACTCTAATGCATGCGAGGCAGTAAATGTTCCATGCTTAACCTATTTCATATTTAACATCAAGACAACATGGGTTAACGTCTGCTTTACAACACATGGTAACTAGTGCATTTATCGTGCATTTCAACAGATAATTCAGTAGATAAACTAATTTCTAATAATTTGCCTTAATTGTTTTATATATATATATATTACATAAGCTATCTGTATGTTATTCAATTCAACAGCATGCATAACAGTCTGTGTATCTGGCTGCTGTTTGTCTTCTTTGCAAACTGCATTTCCCAGAATGCACTCAGGTTTAGGGGCAACGACCACAAGAGGTTTATGCTCATGCACAAAAATTCATGTCCACACAAAATTTAAATTTACATTAAAAATGAATGAAATTTGCCATATTGCACTTTGAATGAAAATAACAATGTAAAAGTGCCTGTTTTAAATAAACCAGTTCAAATAATTAAATGATCAATTTGTCTAATATATCCACAAAACACTAATCACAAGATAAATAAATACATCAAGCAGGATCTCTTTTAATTAAAATGGTTTTCAGCAATTGTGATTTAGTTACACGCATAATAAAATATTATTAAAATATTGTTAAATTCAAGAAAAGAATGCACAACTGCAATTTTGACATTTAAAGAGTTTTTTAAATTCTTTTAAATACTAGATAGATAGATAGATAGATAGATAGATAGATAGATAGATAGATTGTTTCCTGTACAAACTAGCTGTTATGTTATTGAATTTCACATTTAAAGGATTATGCAGATGTGTTTTGTTACAATGGAATCATTTTAACATCTCATTAACATCCAGAAGTAAACATAACAAGGCTTGACAATATTAACAACAATAACACAATGCAGCAGAAAGCAGCAAAACTGACATCAAAACAACAGTGCAGTGAGCTTGAGTGCTAATGAAACTCAGAAGAAACCTCTGCTTTTGTTCTTTAAGTCTGCGTATATGCTATTTTAAGGTGCCGTGGAAAGCCTGGAAAATGATGAAAGGGGATAATTTCCGGTTTAGTACATGTGTTCGTATTGATTTAGCTCTGAGTGTCCATGAGTAGAAGACGAAATATTTTGAAAGGGGGGCCGAACTACACCCATGTAAACACGAGAGCACATGATGTTCAGTACAACAGTTCACACCGAAATCGCTTGCCATTCTTCAAAAGTCTGGTTGCGAACGCTGTCTGATCATCGTCTGCTCAGTGTGACACATTTTCCGACATGTTGGCAGGTTTATCAGACATGTTCCTGAGAGCATGAGGCCACTCTCTCTTTTCTCTTCCTAATAAAGGTTCCTTTAAGAGCTGCATCGTAAATACCTCCGTGTTTACTACTAATACGCGGTTCGTCTGATGATATCAATGGAGAGTGAAGATGCGTTTTTGGCGTTCTTAAAGTGACAGGGGATGAAAACACAAGCGCATGTTTACTTCAGCTTTCCTCAAGCACATCTGCTGCTGATGTCAATGAGATGCGACAGATAACGTGAAAAAGAGTCAGAGGAGCTTAACGGCTGGAACCCAGTGCGTGCATTACTGGACTTACTTGGTGAACGAACACGTCTAGAGGAGGGTCCACTGGCTTTCCCTCGCTGCTGGTCATCGATATAAATCCAAACCCCATGCGGACATTAAACCACTTGCAGTAACCCGAGCCAGCCAGAATCTGCGGCGACCCGACACCTTTGCGCGGCCCTCCTGTGCGGTCAAGGGAGAAAAGCCCGTGATGTTGTGTGCTGGTGTTTGAGATGTAGCCTATACTTTGTTCTTGGTGTGTACACAATGACCGTGGGTCTGCGTGGGCAGTGTTTCTGAGGGAAATCCCCCAACTAGCTACTACTCAACAACATGCGTTCAGATTTGTCTTACAAACCAGGGCCGTGATCACCAATACAGACGCCCACTTTTCTTTATAATCAATCAATAGGCTATATGGGGGTTTTTCACTGACGGACTATGAAACCTTTACATTTTGGCCCTTAACCTTGTATGTGTTCTTACACTCTTGTCTACAACCCAACACCCTTGTCTGGAAAACTGGAGAAACTCAATGAAAAGTAGAGCTACACTTCAGAAGGAATCACCAGTGCAATGCTCAATGAGCCTAGTTAGTAGCTACACTATGTAACTACTTGCACATCTACCGTATGCGAACCGCCTGGCGTGGGGCAGGTGTGCACACGTTACCCGCCCCCCGTAATCGCTCCCACCCCCCACTACCACTGGCTCAAACTGCTCTTCTTCACGCTTACAAACAAGGTAAACAAAGCGCGGCGGACAATACGAGTTCGCGCGAAAAGACATGTTTAAAAAAAGCATCGTAACCTTCGGCCATGTTTCCCCGCGGACCCTCCGTTCCAAAGTTCCAGCGAAATCGTTTCCTCCGTGAAATGGGGTGATGCGCGTCACCGTCGATCCGACATCCCGATTTCCAGCGGGCACAAATTTAGCGCGCATGGTACGGCGTGCGTCTCCTTTTTGGATATTTTGTCATGTCTCTTTTAACATCTCCTATCCCATCTCTCTTTCCCTCCCTCGCACATTCACTCGCTCGCTCTCCCTCTCTCTCTCTCTCTCCCGCTCTCCGTTTCTCATTCGCTCGCTCGAAGCGCTGCACACGTGACTCCTCCGTGAGCCCGGGAGAGGGAGCGGACTCGGAACCGGGCTGGACTTCAGCTCTACAGCTGCGTCACGTAAAAGCATCATTTTCAGTTTCTTAACGCGTGTTCTGACATCTAAAATCGGTTTTGTGTGTGTTCCGTAAGTCATTCGAGAGACTATAAAAAGCCCAGCATTTTAGTTTTTTTTTTATTTATATGTAACAATTTTAATGATGCGTTATGTAACCAAATTCCAACCGCTGGTAACCACAGTCATAATACTTTATAGTCTTATGAATGTAAATACTTGTATAACACTTCATTTTTAATGCTCTAGCTTGTTGTAGCGGAATGCAACAACAAAGTTTTCCAGAATTTAGCTTTTTATGCAGAGGTTAGGCTGGTAGATTTTTCTAGAAGTGTAGCCTGCTATTCCATGAAACTGTAGACTAATAAACGTCGAAGCATTTTATGTAAAGTTGTTTTATGACTAGTTATACCTTTATGTCATTAACCAAAAAGGAAACATTTATTTTGCACGTATTTGGTTTCCTTTACAATTCACAAAAAAAAAAAAAAAAACTTGTTATTCTGCTGCTGTCTTTCTGCTTTAAAAAAAAATCCTAAAACATTCAATATTATAGTTTGGGAGAAAGGAGATCATGACTAGCTAATTATCTTTTAAGCACACTGCAGTTTGCATTTGTTGTTTGCTGCAGTACAGACCTCAATGAGACTGATTTAGAATAAGATCTTTATTAACCAAGTCCTTACACACATTTTTCTTTCTGGGTTACATCAGCTTTGCGCAGTTTAAAATATATACACGAGGATACTTAAATCCATGAAGATCTAGAAAGAACAAACATGAATACATAAAATGAACATACATAGAGTGTATTGCAACAGGCTATAAATATGTTTACCCTTCAAACTAGCCTACATGATCAGTTGATTCATGAAAAGAGAACATTGATCTAAAATACCCCACTTTTTTTCTGGTAGCTATGTAAAGTGATAAAACATGGTAAACATACACATCGGTAGCTATAAATCCAAAATGTAACCCATATAATGGAATGTTCAAAAAATTAAAATATGGAACGGATGGAATGCAATCATACTTTCACAGATTTTACTGGTTCTATTGAATTGTAGTGATTAGTATTCAAAAAACTAGTAAAATGTACATTAAACCAACATGTTGAAATGTGAAATAATTGACTCCTTTTATAAAAATGCTATGTTTTCGTTTCTACAGGACATTCGTTCTGTAAACATTTCTGACAAGCTCATGATCAAACCTGATGCCTTGGCAAAGGATGTTTTTCTCTGTCTTTGAGTCAGAGGAAAAACACGTTGAAGGAGTGAATCAACAACTACCCCCACCGCTTCTATGCTCCGCCCACTTCACCCACCCCCACCCATCCATGCCGACCACCCTCCGGAATTCACCCCTGCCCCCAATCCCCCACCCCCTGCACCAATTCTGCTGTCGGAGATGCTGTCTCTGTGTGTGTGTGTGTGTGTGTGTGTGTGTTTGCTGGTGTGTGGAAGAGATGGATGGTGGTCGTGCCATTACGGCGCAGGTCACGGATCTGGTCACCGGTGTCAGATGTTATGGAGTTTCTCATTTCCTGCACGAGGGTTTCCCATCCACCATTCATAAAACTGCCCCGCGAGCTCCGGGAAACACGTCCCACGAGGTCATGGACACACCCTAAATGTCCCCGTTTGATCCCGTTAAAGTCCGTAAGCATCGAATAAGCCCAAGGACAGACAGATAAATAAAGATGTGGTTTATGTCTGTTGGAAACGCAAAACGGATCCGCATGACTTGAGAAAGTTATTTAAATTAACAGCACTGAGGAATATTGATCTGAGGTAAAACTACGCTTGAGAGTGTAGAGTTTAGGAAAATAAAACAAGAAAAAGCAAGGCGTTATTCATCAGCAGGCAAGACGAACTTCTTAATTTTATTTCCGATGAATATTAACTGATTCTGACCCGCTGAGTTTAACGCTGGACTGATTAACATCACTCTAAAAACTTTCATAAAATCCACATAGATGTAGGCTAACAGTCATGAACGCTTCAAATTTAAATTAAAACTATCATTGAATTAAATTTCGTAATTCAGTTTACATGTTAAATTGTGCATTAAGGGGATGAAACACTAGGAGATACTAAAGCTTAATACTGCTTAACATTTAAATCGTTTCAGTCCTGATTGGTTATAAGCAAGAGTTAAACTTTTTTATTAGCAGCAGTTAAACCTTTCAAGTTTAACATATGAAAGATGTTTTCATATGTTTTCCTGTTTTCTTTTTAAATAAACAAACCAAACTTTTTCTCTCTGTCAGAGTAAAGTTTAGACACTGATTCTTCAAACTCATAATCAAACACCAGAAGAATGTTTCCCACACGTGAAATTATCTTTTAAATCAGGACTATGCAAATGGATGCTATTAAAATGCAAAACGGTTCACCAATTGAAATTTTCTTTAATAAGCTTATTATTCAGAAACCTGAATTTCACTTTGAAGAACTTTCAAACACACGCTGAATGAGATGAAACCTAAAACATTCACTTGGTTCTTTCCTATGTAGACTATCCCTCCAAAGAAAATCTAAAAATATGTAATCTTAAATTAAGCTAATGCAGTTGAAATCATTTTGCCAATATTCCTAGGAGACAAGATCCCAGTGTAACCCTTTAATAAAGTGAGTTTGCAGCAGAAGGTTTACAGAGGTGATTTGTGCTTACAAAATTAACCGATCGGGGGGTCTGTCTGGATGTACTGAGCAGTTCTGATCCGCCATACCTTCACCTCACCCACCCCCACCCAGCCGAACCCCTGAGGAAATGCATAGTTGTCAATAGAGTTCACAGAGTTTATTCAGTTCTTCTCCTTTCTTTCTTTTGGTTTAATGCTGCATTCGTTATCATAAATTATCCATCGAAGCTAGTACAAACCCGACCGTTTTTTTAAACCGATTGGATAAAAATCAATAGTAATATCAAGCATGAGGGAAGGATATTTTTAAATGCTTCATTCTCAGTTTTACATGCTGCTGCTGCTACATCAATTGTTCTTACAAAGACCAATAGCCTACAATTGAGGTTTCACGATAAGGTAAGGACGATTTTCGAATTATAATTAGTTCTTGAACAGTTCTGACCTAGTCACATTCATGTTACTTAGAAACCGTTAATGTGCACTATATGATGAACTAAAGAGTTAAAATAGAAATCTTCAAAAAATGGGATTTCTACAAAATTCATACGCATTGTCTTCATTTTCACAGCTCGATCATACTTTAAAATTTTAGTCTTTATCGTAGTTTTGGTACATTTTTATCACACAAAAGACAGAGACAAGTTTGAGACATACAGATGATCAGCTGTTTCTTTTGCATTTCAGATTTTGTTTAGGCTATATTTTTCGTTTCTATGAAATTGCAAAAACGTTTTAAAACGTTATTAGGTTTCTGGTTCATTGTCAGGTTTTTTTCTGTTTAAAAACGCAAATAAAATACGTTTTAGTAGGCTATGCTTCTAAGAAGTTTTTTAACAACAAAAAAAAGTGTTAAAATGTTGTCTTTTCGATTTCCGTATATAAAAATCAGCCGTCAATCAAAACCGAAAGCTATTCACTTATTTATTTGTGTTTTTTATGATTTAATCGGAGTTAGTCCTTGCAAAAAAAAAGAACTGCCTTTATGTACGTTAGGCTATCAGCTATCTTTACAGCAAAATAGCTATCAGATAACAGTATAAAAATGTATTATTTTATATGCATTCTAAACATTTTAACATCTTTCTGCAACATTCCCTGTAAAATAGTAAGATCTAACGTGGGTTAATTTCTGTTGGCGGCTGATTCCGCCTAAACGCTCCTATATTACGTCACAATCAAATCATGACGTCGAACGGAAGTATGAAAGCAGCATTCAGAATTCTTTTCCTCTCCTTCTGTCTTTCAGTCGCTCCCTGTAAAAGGACATGACCACGTCTTTCCCCCCGTTTAAATAGTTTCATATATTAAATGATCATGTTATGACTTTGACATGGGTTTCATAAAGGTTCAGCTCTCAGACCGTTCAAACAGGTAGCATTGTTGTTCTGCAATGTTCATGCACTCACATAGAAGATATAGCTGTTATGTTCGTATTTATTTATTTATAGAAGACACACTTTATAACCATCGAACTCACCTGAAATGGAGTGCACGGCCATGCTGTATGTGCTCCGTGTCTGATCCTGCGAAGAAGCCAAACATAGAGCAATGGTTATTTCTGATTAATATCTGAAGCTAGTGAACTTCTTATGTTGTAGGTTTCATGCTAATACACCGACCGAGGCTCGTTTGTTTTAGTTTTGTTTGTGCTGCTCGTGGCGCGTTCATTTGTGCAGAATGGAGGAATTTTCCAGCATGAATATTTCATAGCGCCTGTGAAATGTAAGAGGAGTTTAAATCGCTCCTTTAGCCCAAACCTCGAATAATAAATGTGGGAACGGGCGCACAAGCACGCGCTTTGATTTCAGACACACCGAGGAAAATAATTACAACTGTCATATTTAAATATAAGAATTATTTTAGGCGGGTGTTTTATAGTGACGCGTTTAAGATAAAGTCAACAATTTACATAGCTAGAATAAGATGATATTTTATACCTGTATATGATGTGAAGAGATCTTGAAGTTTCAAATCAAGATTGATGTGGATAATAAAATGAAACTTTATAGAAAACTTCGGACAATCTTTGTAAGGCTTATTCGCGTCAAAATATCCCGTCAAATACCTGTTGAAAAAAAAACAATCTGGTCATTCCCGCTCTTTTTAATGTACGATTTCAAAACATTCCTACTTTTATGTAAACGTCTGCATTCATAGAAAGGTAACTTTGAATGTGTAGGTCAGCAGAACATTCAATGCTTCTTGTAAACAAATGAAATTATGACATTAATAGGTCTACTATTATTCTTGTGTTTCATAAACATATTTAAACGTTTGTTTAAAAAGTCAGATAACCGATCTGTATTCTTATTAAAATAAAACTTAATCAACCAACACCCATTAACGTTTTCCCTTTTCTATTCCTATAGATATAAAAATGTCTGTAAGATGATACACACGACTGAATGACAGGGCTCTGATTGGCAGCCATTTTGTGTGAACACTTCTTAAATTCAACACAAAATCCACACAAGCAGAAAATAACTAAATAAAAGTCACTGGATTTATATTTTAAGTGTAAAATCAAAAGTACTAGCTGGCGTGTTTGTGTATTGTGAGGCCAAATAAAAAAAACATCATATTGGCAGGGGTTGATGTGTGCTGGAAGTGTGCTGCAAGGTTACAGGAGGAAGAATTTACTTCCAGCAGCGCCCTCTGGCTGTCAATCGGCGCAATGACGTGAGTCTGGGAAACGGTTCTGCTATGGCAAGCCGTTTTGACTTAAAATATTCCCAGCCTTACTCGTCGTATTTGCATTTATACTAGTAACAGTTTAAATAGAGAGCCTACTATTAAAATTGCAAAATTACAATTCTATAGTACCAATTGAATTAGAGAGCTCTTTAATTAGGTTGACCATACATGCCATTTTCCCAGGATGCGTCCTGGCCAGGATTTCTGTATTGCTTTGATTCTGAGCATCTTTAAAACATAAGGAATCAATGTCATACACCGATCGGTCTGCACAGGCACAAAAAGCCAAAACCTAGATATTTTTGGCAATTTAGAAATCCTGACCAGGATGCATCCTGGGAAAATGGCACGTATGGTCACCCTATCTTTAATTCACGTAGAGAGCTCTCTAATTCAGTTATTGCTAGTAAGAATTTACTGATTAGAGAGCTCTTGAATTCAATTACAGGGCTCTGATGAACATACCATGTGTTTTGTTTTGTTTTTTTAGTACATTTTGAATTAGAGAGCTCTGTAATTGCATTTTTATTGCAGTAATAGAACTAAATTAGAGAGCTATCAAATCAGAATTGTTACTAGTAGCCTATGAATTGCATTAGAGAGCTCAATAATTGGCATTGTTACTACAAATGATTTACTAGGAAAACATTATTAATTATTGAACCAATTAAGTTCTCTAATTGGAATCCTTACTAGTAAAAATTCAGTTGTAGAGCTCTGTAATTAAAAATTAATTCAATGGAGACATATGACTAGTACATTTTTTTGTAGAGCTCTATAATTGAAATTGTTGCTACTAAGTATTGTATTAGAGAGCTCTCTAAATGGCATTTTTACTAGTAAGACTTTTATTATAGAGTTCTCAAACTGAATCGCAAAATGCAATTACGACACTGAGATTTTTTTTGGCTGTGGAGGCTTGCCATATTCTGCAGCAGTTTTGGGAGCAGATGAGCCTCAGCTACAGGTGATGCTGACATATAATTGAGATGTTTTTAAAGGCAGAACTAGGGCCTGTATAATTTTGTATAGCCTAGTAAAATGCCAAAGTCAAAGGGTCAACACCATGGTCAAACGCAAACGTAATGGTCAAGTGGGCAGTTTAAAATATAATTTGTAGAAATTAGAAGTTAACATGAAAAGAAATTAATAAAACCTTGCCAATATAGTGACCCTGCCTTGTTTTCTCATTTATTGATATTATTATCATGAGTATTTTATTTTTTTCTGAAATTGGCCATAGGCCTTCCATGGGATTGGCTTCTGTCCTGATGCGATCACTTAGTGTTTCAGTGACACCCTACTATAAATCCAAGATTTAGATAAGAATTTTTCTTTTTTATTTTTGAATAAAATTAATTTGAATGTATAGACATTACGATCCGTTACATATTGATTTTGCAGTTTCATCATATGCCGACATGCGCAATCTTACCTTTCATCCGCCATTACCGGGGCGTGAGGAACACGGGTGTGTATGCGTGTATTCCGCTGCTGTGTTGATGTCTGCAGGCTGATTTGTACAGCGGCGGCGGGTGACGGCGGAGTTCTCCCGGTTCTGTTAAGCCTCTCAGCTCGCCGCATCCTCCATAGAGAGCGCGCGAGTGTCCCTAGTTGCCATGCGCAGATTTCACTTGAAACTTTAGGATGTTTCAAAAAACAAAACAGATAATGTTTATTGCTTTACTTACTAGAGTAGCGTTAGGTCGATAGCCTATAATTTATTTTATGTATCTAATAGACTTGTGTTCATTCACATTAATTTCTTACGTATGTTTGTGACTTGTAACTTTTTATGTAACGTGTTTCAAGGGAAGTAAAAACTCAGACCTGTTTCCTTAGAGTTCACAGTAGTTAATCAATATGAATATTAGCAGAAATTATTGCAGGAAAATGTGGGAGGAAAATGTATTGCTCCATCTTCTGGTTATAATAAGGCAGTGCAGCAATTTGAAGTGTCCGTCAGAGTCGTTTTAAGTTGTTAAATACAAAAATCCTGCATGTTTTTTGTCAAAAACCAGTGATTACATATTTAACACAAGATTAATTCGTTTTTATGAAACAAGTAGAGAAAAAAATGTAAATAAAAGGCAACAAATATGAAGGTTATACAAAAAAACATTAAAATATAAAAAAATAAATTAAATAAACATTGAATAGAGATCTAATTACGAGGCTTTTTCTTTTGGCTGTCTTGGCTGTCTATAACTTTTTTTTTGTAGGTTAATTGAGGCAATATTTGGTGTTTTAAATTAAGTAGGTTTTTTTGTGATTAGCTTGTTTGTTTATAGTCCTTGTGTTTATTAAAGATATATAACCATATAGCGCTAAATTCCTGAAGCTCAACAGAATGTTTTATCATTAATTTCATAAAGCTGATTATTTAAATATAAGCATAACATACTTTTATTGTTGTTGTTATTGCATACAACAATACTATATATCAGTACATTTCTCAGAGCCCCTAATGGATTCATCAGTGATAATTAAAATGTGTAGTTTAGTAGCTTTTTGTGGTTTTTGAGAATACCTAATCTAGCTTGATGGGGGTAACGAGGCTATTAGTTGTCACAGCGAAACAAAAGTCTATAACAATTGTGTGCTTTCTCCAGCAGTGGTTTTTCGTGTTTAACCGTATACTAGCCTATTTGACTGCATAAAATAAAATAATGTTTGTGAATTCCAGTAAATTAATATCCTACTATTAATACTTCTGTTGAGTGAACAAGGGAACACAATAAAACTATAACTTGAAATGCGTTAAGAGTTATTAAATGCAACTTGCTTTCAACCGACAGAGTAAATCAGGACAAGCGTATTTTTTCATAAATGTAAGGTTGGGGAAAATTGTCACATTGATATCAGGCAGGTTATCACGTGTTTCTCATGTAGGCTAATATTTTTATACAATTTAACCGTTGGCCAAAGAATGTTTTTAGAATGTTTGTTATCTGTTTGAGGTTTGAATTGCTCTGTTAGTGAGAATTGTTTTACTGTTTGAACTTTGCTTTTGAATTTTTAAGGTTCCAAATATGACGTAGGCTACTGAAGCAGTTGTTATAGGCTAATAGGTCAACTTGTTTAACGAAATGTCTTTATTTGTGAGGCATTTTAGATTTAATTGGTTTGTAATAAAAAAAATCGTCAGTAATTTCAAGTGTCGGGAGTAAAGTGTTGGATTTAAAACAGCATGTTTTATGGCCCCTATAATTATCTTAATTTGTCATATTCTGTAGTAAAGGTCACAAACATTTTTGGAAGGTAATATACGACATCTTATTTCTTTATTTATACATTCCAGACAATAAAGGGAATTGGTTTAAATAAATGTTTTATTCTTGCCCTTTTTAAAAAATCTTTAATGAAAATATTTCACGATTGTTGACTTAGCTCAGTATTTCACGTCGTAATTCCAGTCTTACTAATTAATGAAAATTAATTTGTAGTCGATGCTGAATGCTGCTGTCAGTTGTACTCACCTTCATCTCAACATAAACTCATATTTTCACTTCTGAAAATATGGACTAACACGATGTTTTCTTTTCTGTGCTGCCATCGTGTGGTCTACGATCAGCATCTACAAACGACAAACCTTGAAATCTTTAGGTAACACACATGTTGGTTTATGTGATTTATGGGGACTCTTTATAGGTGTAACGGTGTTTATACTGTACAGACTGTATGTGGTATTGCCCTACACCTAAACCTACCCCTTACAGGAAACTGTGCATTTTTAGATAAAAACAACAACAACAACACAATTTAGTATGTTTTTTTAAGCCTTTTGAATTACAGGGACACTGAATATGTCCTCATAAATCACCTACATATTGTAATACCTATGTCATACCCATGTCATTATACAAATTCGTGTCCTCATAAACCACATAAACCTGCACACACATACATATAGGCTATATATTTATATATGCATTATAATACTTTCACAATGTATAAACGTGACTTTATTTATCACTCTAAGATTCATTCACGTTTCAGATTAGTTAATAGGCTATCATTCAGGCTGATTTAAATACACACTCTCTTTAAACACTCTGCAACACAACACGACCGGAACCGGAAAACGTGCTACAAAGTAAACAAAAGTCCTTCACGTACGCTGCGTTCTCAAAACTCTGCCGTTTGATAATATCTAGAATATCAAAATCTACTGCAGGTGGCAGATCTTTTTCCTATTTAGCACCCAAACTCTGGAACAATTGACCTAATACTGTTCGGGAGGCAGGCACACTCTGTCAGTTTAAATCTAGATTAAAGACACATCTCTTTACTCTGGCTT
>JAUCMS010000045.1:15384583-15400287 GCA_032357445.1 Enteromius radiatus
TTTCTTAATGCCTGTTGAACATAACAGAGACATTTTATGATTATTACAATAAATTTCTTACATACTGCTCCTTTAAGCTAAATATTAATTTACAGGCCATTATAAATGCCAATACCGATAGTTTGTAAAATGTCTAATATTGGCCGATAAATCAGCCGGGCTCTAACAGTAAATGACAAATGACTTTAGGAGGGTTTTCACAGACAGGGTCATATTTTTTTAAATCTTTATTCAGCTGTAGTGATATCTGATGCATTTGCATAAGAGATTTCCTGACTCTCACTTCTGAAACAGACATTGTAGTACATGGGGGTTAGGATTAGGGTTATCCTTGCTCCATAATGTTCACATCATCTCATTTTGGGTAAAAATAGAGAAATAGTGCTAATAACTCAAAAAGAGGCGCCTTTCTCGGCCTGACCCCTCTCCTCGAAGAGGGTGGTAGTGCACGACCTGCCATCGCTTTTAAGTTTTTCAGCACACTACTTTTTTACTCTTACTTGAGTCATATTATTTTTCAGTACTTTTGAAGTAAATTATTCCTTAAGTAGCAATACTTTTACTTAAGTAGCCTACAAGTTCTTTGTACCCTTTCCACAATGTCACATGACATGACATGATACGTCAGAAATCTTTCTAATATGCCTGGTTTGTTGCTCAGTAAAATGTCTTATTATTAGCGTTAAAAACTGTTGTGCTGCTTCACATGTTTTGAGCAAAATTTTAGTAAATTAAAATGACTGATGGCAAACGTGAACGGTATAGTGATTTTGGCTCAAGCGCTCGGTTGTCAGATGCAGTCATCGAGGGCACAGGTAAGACAATCTCCTCTCTCTCAGTCTGATGGAGGTTTACAGTAGAGCTGCTGATGCAGTTTATCTCGATCTTCTCTGAATAATTAACGCAAGGGCCCACACGGCGCCTTCCGTTACAGTTAACCGGGGGAGACTGGAGGTCGTGTGCGGTCGGTGTGCCGGTGTCGTGTTCTGTTTAACCTACATGAGGGTCATTTCCCTTTCATCAGTGTCACTTCAGCGACTAAAGGACCGGTCACTAAACACTTGTGCGGGTTGATTTCATGATTGACAGGCCTCTTTAGAAAGCAGTTCACTCACTGGACTTAAAGTAGCTACACCGGAAACGCTTGATTTCACTTTAAGCCCTGCTCAGGTGAGTGATTGTGTACCTTAATAAAATAATCCCTGATAAAGCACACATAGCGTACATCACGGAGTCGTCTATTTGACGGCTGCATTTACATCCGGAAGTCTTTTAGTGTTTTGTCAGCTGTACATTTATACAACGTTTCCTATGAGATGTCAGATTTAGTAGGGCTATATATAGTAGGGCTATTGTTTATGATTTAGAATGTATGTGAAATTGACATCTTACAGAAGTCTGTCAGATGTTTGTACACACCAGATGCTTTCCAGATCAAACAATCTTTAACGAACATCTTGCAAACGTAGGCTACATGTGCTATCTGGGAAACAAATAAATGTCTTTGAGTTTTATTGAACTCTATTGTTAAATAAATGGCTGGAGAGTGGGAGGTGTAGCCTACTAGAACATTTTAAAGATCAGGAAATGAAGTCCTCACTATGGGAATAGGCCAGAAATCCATCTGTTTCCATGACAACCTCTTTTTTGGTCATTGGACATTTTCTTCATGCACCAGTACTCTCTCTCTCTCTCTCTCTCACACACACACACACACAAATTATTTTGTAGCTATTCTAAAATAAAGATATTAAATGTATTAAATATTATTATTAATTTTTATTGCATTTCAATCTATGATGTTGCATAATATCATCAATATATCAATGAGCTTATGGGCTGGTGTTTTTTTAAAAGCGGCAGGTATTAATTTGACGCTAATTTATGTTTTCTGAAAATGATCGCACCGACAGCGCCCTCTGCTGTATAAAACACACTGACTGATGTTCATGAAGAGATTCTCGCCTGTTTTGGGGTTTAGAAACACATTTATATATATTTAAGAGAAATATCTATATATTGTGAATGAAAATATGTCGTGTAATAAAACCCAGACCCATAGCACAAGAAGTAGCCTGACTGACCCATTTATGAAGCGCTTATTCCGCTTCTGACCGCAAGGTGGCAGCGCAACAACATTCGAAATAAACATTCACTGAACACTTCACAACAACTAAATGAAGCTGTTTAGATACTTATTCATTTTGCTGTTTGTTTATCTCACTTGTTCAAAATTAAATATTAAACAAGACTATATTGGTTAGCTGGTGCTCAGCTGGTCATCAGACAATAATTTGTTCAGTTTCAACAGAAAAACAGTAAATATTATATTACTTAAACCACACATTTATCAACCACACAAAGGCCTTTTCATAGTGTTTTTTTAAACAATTTTATATGTACAATTACAAATACAAAAAAATTATTACAATATTTTATTTTAATACTTTATTATTATTTTAAAATAGCTAACTATCATATTTTTATTTCCAAATTCAGTATTTAGCATTTACAATTTAAGTACATTTCAAACTCTTTGTATAAACATGAGGAAACTAGTTAGACTAGTAATCTAGCACAGTTTACTGGCTAACAGCAATGACGTCTTTAGCTATGGATAATAGGCACCTCATTTTAAGTAGTGCTGTATGGCGGGGATCCTGTCTGTTTTTATTCAGAAATCAAATGAAAGCCCTCTAAACGTCACAATCAGTACATGACAAAGTAAGCCATTGTGTAATAATTAGCATAATGTAAGCCATAATCAGGAAAAACCCTGAAGCACTTCTTCTCCATTTAGATAACATGTTTGCATTCCCAGCTTCATTTGTTCAGCTAAAGCCCTATTTTTTTGCACAATAGCAACCCATAAAGATCTCCAGTTTACGGGCAGAGGGGCAGTTAATGTTCAACTCATCTGGGGAACTGTGTTTATCTCCGTCCACATGATCACATTCTGAACAGGTTTAACACTCCCAGAGTTCCTGGCCTTCTAAGATGTCACAGACGCACAGAAATAAACTTGCTGCTCATCAGCTGAAACTCATCTGGGGACATAACACAACCTACAGTCTACAAACATGAAAATATCTTTTGAAAAATGCATAGCCCTTTGGAGAAAGTTTCTCGTTTCTGTAAATAAATAATATTTTATTTATGCAGAACTCTTATTTTGTTCTGTGTTGATGAAGTGTTGATACGTTTTCTGTGTCAGAATACAGATGTTGCTGCTACAGTAGTTTACTGAGACAATGATTTACCAGAGAGAGAGACAGGAAGAGACAGCGAGACACAACAGCAGGAAAACACAAAGAGTGAGAGAGATTGTGTGTTGCGGCTGCAGAGAGAATAAAGGCAGCGGGACTGTGATTAATGACCTGTGTTCAAAAGTGATATTATGTATCACAGAAGAATGTTCCTCACGGATGAATGGTGAAACCTCTGAGAAGGAGGAGCAAAACAGCCACAGTTATTTTCACTGGTAAGGTTTCAGTCATTGATGTACATTAGGGGTGTGACCAATGCTGGAGGGTGTGGCTAATTTGAAAGGGTGTGGCTAGCTGTGTGTAGCTTGTGAGTTTTTCCCATGTTATTTTTCTCATTCAAAATTTACCTAACTTTTCTGATATTGACTGAATTTAGGCTAAAATGTATATTTTATTTTTTAAATAAATTATAAATAAAAAATTATAATATTTATTTATTTATTTATTTATATTAACCAAATATTTGGTTAATATAAATATATTATTTTTACATGTATAACTTATTAATAAAATCATTTTATTAATTTAATGAAGACATTGCAAAATAAAAAAGTCTAAATGACTATAGAGATATAAATATTATATTATTGGTTCACAATTATGATATGATAAAAGGCAGTGGCTACAAAAAAACTAAGAAAAATTATACATTTTAGATTTTAGCAGCATAATTCCTTGTTTGTATCAGATTCATAAACAATATTGTCATAATATTTAGAATTATAAATATTATTACTATTATAAATATATAATAATGTAAAATATGTAATTTATTTTAAAATACAAATATAAATAAAAACTTTAATTACTCACCATTATTTTAAATTTGTGGTTGGTTAGCGTCAGATGTTTGATTTGTGTAAAACTGAGGCTGTTTCTGTGTGTCTTGTGTCTCTGCTGGTCTGAACAACAGATTTTCTTCTGAATCAGTCTCATGTTTACCCACTAATAATAATGAGTGTTTTTCGGCTCATTGAGTTCAGTTATAAGTTTGGTAAACATGCAGATCTCTGTCATCCCAGTCATTAGTCTGGTACTTGAATCTAAACATATCTCATGGGTGGGTGAGCTCTGACATCATGCTTTACACACGGAGAAGAAGAGTTCACCCAAAAATACCCTCATGTTGCTCCAACCCTGTATTATGTTCTTTCTCCTGTGAAACACAAAGGCAACATGTCCTTAGGCAGCAGAAAATGCATGCTGATTTATAATGCTATAAAAAGTCTATTTTTTGAGCTATATTTCAGGATAGCATTATATTAATGTACAAATAATTTTCCCATCGGCTGTAGTTCTTGTATGTCATTAAGTTCAGTTAAAGATTGCATTTTTAAAACTACTGTATGGCTTCAAGATAGTTAAGAAATTGTGTACATATGATCTATAAATCATGGCTATTCCAAGCAAAGTGCATTTGCGTTTGACAGAAAAAAAGTATAAGTATTATAATATTTATAATATATACATGTAATAGTAAAAAAATTAATTAAAATGTAATCAGATTACACTGTTTACAATTATAGACAGATAAAATAAAATAATAAATAGATTTTATTATTGTACTGTAATTTTATAATACAAATGTCTTATTGTATCATAAATAAATTATATATATATATATATATATATTAATGTGTGTGTAAAATATTTCAAATGAACAAAATATAACTTAATAAAATAATATATAAAAATAATTATTAATTATTTAATAAAATTAAGTAACAATTATTTGCAGTGTAAACATAGACAGATAATATTATACTTTATAATTATTGTATTTAAAAATATGTATTACTGTTTATTTGTCAGTAGTGGTCCCTATTTCTCTTATGTGCCAATATGTAAATACTGAGAGAGGGGGAGAGAGAGAGAGAGAGAGTGAGAGAGAGAGAGAGAGAGAGAGAGAGTGTGTGTTCATTGAGTTTCTCCAGTATGGCGATCACACACAGAGTCGGTCTGTCGTTACACCGGAGATCTTGTGAATGAATCGTGACTCAACGGCACTGAATCATCGGATACAGTGAGAATATAATGCGAACACAGAGGCTGAGATGAGAGTCTGATGCTGGAGAGGTTTTAACGGATCCGAGCGGCGGAAACTCGCTCCGGTGAGTCAAAACCGAACTTCTGCTCTTCACTAAACCTCCATTAAACACACAACTACAAACCAAAACCCAGAACTATACACGACAACGCAACGCTTTAAATGGTAGTCTAACGCCATAAACTGTAAAAACGTACTTACATCTGCAGGAACGAAACTCTGAACGGTGAATGAGGTGAAGATGGAGTTAATGTTTGACAACATGGCTGCTCGCTTTCATCTCTTTATTCCTCTAACTTGCAGAAATTAAGTTTTAATCATTGTTAATTCCTATATAACGCACACATGTTGATTATAGGTTTAAATCTAAGTGGATTGAGCAAACGCATCAGTTGAAACCGTTTCCGTTCCGCGAAAACAACAAACGCGAAACATCCTGAAACTTAGAAACTTCTTAATGAACATCAGAGGTTCATCTGGGGTTTCAGCTCTTTGTGTGTATTTTTGTGTTTATGGGAGATTTTTCAGCTGGTACATGTGTGTTTTGTTGTGTTTCCGCAGGAAGTCAGAAAGAGAAACTCAAACACGACATTCAAATGCAATGACGAAAATACCATAGTATTAACGTTACCATGTTTTTGAACATGTAACATCACCATGTCTTTACAGTACCTTGGAGTAGTTATATTGTATAAATAACAAAACTTTATACCATGGTAATGAAATTAATGTACTATGGTATTAATTTACATGGGGTTATTTCAGTGTATTTCCAAAAATACCATTGGTACTGATTTATAAGCTCATTTAATACCATGGTATTTTTTTGTAAGAATGAGGAAAATGAAACCATTATATTGTTTTGTGATTTGTTTGATCTGACATTGAACTTTGAGTCCTGGTTTAGTAATTAAGCAATTTATTAATAAACAGTAACATTTTATAGCCTATACCAAAGGCTATAGAATACCGAAGACATGTCACTCGTATAGTTTTGAATAAGAGAAAATGCAACGCTTAACATGGCTGATCAATCACAGGAAGCCCCGCCTTCTGAATAAAATAGCCAATGGCTGTTTTGTAAAGTCAGCGCATCAACGCGTCTGCAGTTAGAAGTTGCTATAGAAACATTTAGCATTCTGAGACATGCGCCTAGGACTGCGCATGCGCACTGACTAATCTCGCCTGAGAAATAAGGCTTTTATAACGCTGTGTGTTGTTGTCAGATTTCATTGGTTATTTCAAATATGAAATTTTATTGTAAGCTAAGCTTAGTGAACCGTTTTGGAGAATTAGATGTTTCAAAGATGGCTGACGAGTGACATGACTTGTATTAAAGAGACTTTGCCTATACTTACATAAAGCACTTATAAAAAGGTGTTATGGTGTGTACCATAACTGTTATTTATGTGGTACTTAGAAGAATACAGTGCTGCTATAATGCCGGTGTCCTAAATACAATGGTACTTTTTTAAAGGGCTGCTCTAGTGAGATATGATCCAAGACGGAGCAAGTTATCAAATTATAAAGGAAGATTATGAGAAGAGACAGCGTTTTTCTTTGGAATAGGACACAAGTCAAGTCAAAACTGATTATCTGTGAGTTTGTGAGATCATATTTGTGCATGTTTATACCGGAGAGAGTTGAAGTCATCACCAAGGCAAAAATAACCCAGAGAGTGTGTTCATGCCAGTCAGTGTGTGTGCGAGTGAATGGGGCCCCTGCTGCTAGCTGTGCTTTGGCTTCGGCCTCTTAAGTGTTTGAAATCCATTTATTCAAGTGACCTGAGTAAAAGCTCCCTCATACACACACACACACACACAGGTTGACAGAAGTTTGAGATCTGGAATCTTTGGAATGTTTGTCCCCCTCGCCGTATATTCTGCCTAGCTGCTACACACACACACACACACACACACACATGTCCACATTTGCTGTGGCATTCAGACAGAGTGATGGCTTTTTCCAGAATTAGGACATCATAAAATAATCATACAAACTGGCAGACCCTAAAAGGTGTGTCTTCATATATTGATTGTGACATCATTATACAGTCTGCAGAACATCTCAAACCTTTAAAGGGACAGTTCTGCCAAAAATGACAATCCTGTCCTAATTTAGGGGATGTTTACCTGACAATGATTTACTACAGAACTGAAAGGTTTGTATTAAAATATTTTTGAGATGACAGTGTGGTCAAAACAATCCCTAGCTCACACTGATCCAAGCAAAAGACAAAAATGCTGTGTTATGCATCTGAGGCCAGTAGTTGGTAGTAGTTAAATAGGAAGAAGATAAGTCAATGGCTACCAACTCTTTGTTTTACTACATTTAAAATACTCTTTGCTTAAAAATGTCTTCTTTTGCGTTCAACAGAAAAAATAAATACAAAAAATTGAATACCATTTTGTCATCAACATGAGGATCAATAAATGATGATAATATTTTGTGTGTATGTACAGTAATGGCCAAAAATATAGGTACCCATGGTAAATCTGCATTGTTAATCATTTTGATCTATTTTATTTCAAAAATCTTTTATTGGATAATTAGACTTTGAAAAGGGGGGAAATATCATTATGAAATAAATGTTTTTCTCAAGTACACATTGGACACAATTATTGGCACCCCTAGAAATAAAAATAATAAAATATGTTTGAAGTATATTCACAATTTTGTGCATGATAATGAACATCAAATTAGTCAATCACAATGAGAATATATTTCTGATGTGCAGCAAAGATAATTGAGCTCCACAAAATTAGTGAAGTAACATTTTGGAAAAGAGAGCAGTGAAAAGTCTCATTTCCACAATCAACAAAAATTAATTTCCAATCAACATAAATGTCCTAATGCATGGTAGGAAGGAGAGTTTGAGTGGTCAACACCACATCTGAAGAATTGCAGAAAGTAGTCAAGTTTTGGGGTCAGAAAACCTTAATAAAATGTTCTAACAGCACCTACATCAGCACATGTTGTTTGAGAGGGTTTCAAGACAAATTCTCTTTGCTCACCCAAAAACAAACTCCTGCATGTTCAGTTGTCAGACATGACTGGAACTTTAAATGGGACTGGCGTCTGTGGTCAGATGAAACTAATGACTAGCTTTTTAGCAGCAAACACTCAAGATAGATTTGGTGAACACAGGCATAAAAAGTACACTAAATATACTGCTATATTTTTAATGTTGAGGGCCTATATTTCCTCTGGAGGTCCTGAACATGCATGGAATCATGGATTCTATCAAATACCAACAAATAAAAAATCAAGAAGTGACTGACTTGGTTAGATATTTTATAATGGGCCATGTTTGGATCTTCCAAATGTATAATGAAGCAAACACAAACCTCAAAAACAACACAAAAATGGGCTACTAAACACAAAACCAAGCTTTTGCTATGGCCATTACAGTCCTCTGACCTGAACCCTGTAGAAAATGAGAGGTGAAGCGAAGAGAAGCACCACCAACATGGAGCTGGGAATCTAAAGGGTCTGCAGTGATTCTGGATGAAGGAATGGTGTCTGATCTTTAGTCAGGTGTTCTCTAACCTGGACATTATAGGAGACAATATAGATTTTTTAAACTGACAAACAGTGGTTTAAAAAAAGTATTGGGAAAAAAGGGTGCCGTTAATTGTGGCTAATGTGCATTAGAGAAAAACCATTGTTTCATAATGGTTTTAAAGAGATTTTTGTGATATAAAAAGAAAATAAAAAGTATTAACAATGCAGATTCATTTGTACAGACTTCTTTGGTCATATTTACCAAGGGTGCTGATAATTTTGGCCATGACTGCGCATATATATATATATATATATATATATATATATATATATATATATATACCAGAAAAAATAATTTTAAAAAATCATCTTATTTTTATCTTTTCAGTTTATGGTGTAATAGAGCCAAATGTGTTTTTGACAGCTTTCATTAGTTACACTGCATTTCAGTGTGTTTAACTTCCAGGGCTTTCGGCTTTATTTGTCTCTTTCCTAAATGCAAATAGATCTGATGGCAGTCCCGTAAAACACAAACACACACACACACACACACACAGTCTCTACTGTGCCTCGTCACGTCTCTCTCAATGGATGTGACGTCTGAGTTTGATCTTATTTTTGTGCTCAAAGACATTGAGCCGCATGAGAGAGAGATGCTGACAGAGAACAGAGGAGTGCCTGAAAGGCAGATGAGGGCCGCTGTCTGCAGGAACCGTCCGAAGGCTTTTGTTGATCTCCCTAGAGAAGATATTCAATCATTCGCTCCACGTCACGTCACAGAGAAACTGATATGAGCTGGCGGAGGAAGAAAAGAACACAAACTCCTCCAACTCAAAAGCATTTCCTTCAGATGATTAATTAAGACAGTTATTAGATGCTATATATACACACGGTATTTAAGCAGACATGCTGTGTAAACAGGCAGATGGAGCTGTCAGTTGTGGTCGTCATAGCAAATGTTACTGTGGTAAATGTTTCCATAACACTGTTATACAGCTCTGCTACTGTAGAGAGTTTCAGACCAGCTGATGAATTTTCAATATGATGCCACACACAGTTCCTCTGACAGGTGGAAACCTGTTTCTGGCTGGTTGACCTATATCAGGCTTCATCAAATCTTACCCTGGCGGTCCAATGCACTGCAGAGTTTGGATCTAACCCTAATCAAACTCACCTGAGCATGTTAATCAGTGTATAAGGATCATTAGAAACTTTTTTTTAATCAGGGTTGGAGCTAAACTCTGCAGTGCATTGGACCTCCAGGGTAAGATTTGATGAAGCCTGACCTATAATGTCAGGCGGGTGCTTGAGTTTTTGCAATCCAGTGTTTTATTGGTTATGTAAATGTGTTTTTATTGCTTAAACCGTTTAGTGTGCTATGATACTTCAACATTATTATAGCCAATTTGTCACAAGTGTAATGTTATCTAGCTGCTAGATGAGGTTTTGTTGAAATTGCTAAACTTTTTGTGAAAGTCATGCAAGGATTAGTTAAGATTTTTGATCATTATAAACAAATGACTAATATTTTGCAACATTTGCACTCTTGCAGAGTTGCAATGGCCTATCAATTGTCCTGTCATTATTGCTATTATAAAAAAATTACAAAACATTCTTTGTATATGTCTATAATATTACACAATTATTACTTAAACTTACTCATTAATTTTATTTTTAAATAAATGTTAAAACACGTACACATAATTTTTAATTGTTTACATATTTTTTAATTGTTAACATTTTTATTTATATAATTGAAACCGTTATATATTAAATCAATTACTAAATATATTTTTATATAATATTTATTATGTGTATGTATAAGCAGTAATATTTTAATTATATCATTTAATTAAAAATTAAAATTATATATATATATATATATATATTTTTTTTTTTATGACATTTTAAATGTTGCACACATAATTTTATTACATTTTAAAATTTATTAAAAGATTATGTAGAATATAATAATTTAAATATTATTATATTATATTATGGCCCAGTTGGCCAGGATTAAAGTAGTTTTTAAGTAGACTTTTAAGTAGTTTTTATTAACAAGCCTTAGAAAAGACAAAACAAAGGCACTAACATGTTTTAAGATGCAAGTTTCTTTTAATTGAAACAGCTCATATTTACATTTAGTCTACAAATAATTAATTAATGAAACCAAGGGTATATTATATTACTATTATATTATGTTTGTTTGAAAGAGTTTTCGCTTTTTTTTATATTTTTTGCATATAAATAAGGGAACATGTTGCTATAATATAATTTTGTGTCTGTGTGTTGGCTCTATTAAAAATGTTGGCCTGTCAACTAAAACACATTTTTGAGCTTTGGGCTGTAGCCGTTGTTTCATAACCGCTCACAGCAGTGAACCAATAATATCTGGCAGTGTTATTAATATCTGGGTGTAATATTAATATCTGACAGCATTCTATGTGAGTATAGCAGCAGCATTCTGTTCTGGTTTGGTCTCAGAGGGTCTGTGATGCCTGAAGTAAACGAGTGGCTCTGAGTTTGGTTCTGAACTGAATGCAGGTATGAATGGAGGCTCGAGAATGAACTGCATCAGCACAGGCTAAAATCTGCCTGACCACACACACACACGCACACGCCTCATAAGGTGCCTTTACATAATTGTTTTCCACTTATGGTGTGTAAGTGAAAGGTCATGTGTTTAGGCGGCTGACAGGAATAGTACTGTCTGTGCGACTCCTCCTCTACTTCCACTTTGAGGCTGTTTGTGTTAGTGGTTGTGCAGAGGCTGTGTGTTTGAGTTAATTGTGAACTCTCCGAAGCAGAAATGAAGCTACCGTCATGTGTTGTTGATTATGATACAGAATTATAAATGCTTTGGAGAAATGGGAGTGTGTTGATGCATCAGCTGTTATTGGGGTGGGTTTCTTCACCTCAGCCCATCTCTCTTGAGAACTGTGTGCTGTTTGTGGATTCATGCCTCGATTGTCAGTTTAGTCATTTGTCTTTATAATAGAAACAGAATTAGCTCAGTCTTGTATCTTATGCATGGCAACACCAGTTTGATTCCCACTGAATGCAACAACTATAAATTGATTAATTACATTTAAAATATTGTTAACAAATGTTTTATTATTGGTTTAAAATAATTGACATTTTTAATATCTAGAAATTTTTTATTGTATATATATATATTTATACACACACACACACATTGACCTATTTGACATTTCTTCCCCACCCATATTATTAAACTTGATTTCTGTAATATTTAAAATATTAAATAAATATTAATGTTATGTTATGTAACGTCATAGCAATATTTTAAATCTTTCATTTTTATTTGTCTTTTTTTGTGGCAAAGGATCATTACTTAGACAACAAACATTTCAGAAAGAAAATCTAGTAAGTCATAATTCTCTAATGAAATGGACAGTTACTGAAAGCACTGGAACATGGAATCCTTTAATAATAATCTTTAATAAGTAAAATACTTATGTATATATTTTGATTGTGAGTGATCCTGCATTTATCAGTCTATGTAACTGAAGAAATCTTGTGTAATCTCAGATGTGATGGACAGACTGACGTGTGAGTGATCACAGACGCAGCAGGATGAATGAGCAGTGTGGGATTCAGAGATGTGCTGGACCGTGTGATTAATCTGTGATTAATGTGACTCAAGTGTATGTGACCAGATGTCTAATTGTCTCATGTCTTCCTGCTTTCAGGGTCTCTTGATGCTCTCACCTGACTGACTTACAGCCAAGATCAGGTAACTAATGACAAGAGTTTCCTCTTAATTACCTTGTACTTCTACATTTCATACTTCAGTTGCATTTCAGCATTTATTGTGTGCACTCAAAAGTGTGAAGTTTGTAAGATTATTTTGGTTAACATTAATAACTGTATTAACTAACATAAACAACGAACAACACATTTATTACAGTATTTATTCCTGTTTGTTAATGTTATAAAAATACATTACAATTAATTGTTTGTTAATGTTAACTCACAGTGCATTCATTTTATTGCTCATAGTTTCAGTCCTCAGCTGCAGTCGGTGTGTTTGTGTGTGTTAGTGATTTTTTTGCGTGTCTGTGTGATGAGTGTTAATGTGAGTTCAGGACACTGGAATGTTTTAGCAGTGAGGTGCTGTGCGTTTAAGAAATTATTCTCACTCAGTTGTGAGTTTGTGCTGAATCTCATAAAGTTCAATCAAAAGGATTTTAAGGCAATGAGGACAAATCGATGTTGTTGTTGAGTTGAATTAAGACAGCGAATGAATTACTGAATTAGTTATTTTCTGAGTGTTTGGATGTCAGTTTTAGTGAAGTTGTGTTAAACATAGCTGTTGTGAGTGTTTGTACCTCTGTGTCCCAGGGGATTATGGGTAAGTCTCACCGGAGACCCTCAAATCCCTGCAGGAATGTGTGCAAGCATGCTTCAGTGCTTTGCAGTAAGTAGAGAGAGATTTGGTTCTGTTCTTTATTAAGATCTAACTGTTTTGGAAATGCAGTTGTGTGACGGCTGTCAGTGAGTGTCACAAAAAGTCACACAAAGAGTGTCACTGTTAACCGGTTTGTGGCACATCTGGGTTGCTAGGGTGTTCTAGGTAACAAGTTTTTCCTAACTGTTAAGTGGCTTGAAATCTTACTTTTGACTAGATTTGTGAACTTCCCCTCTTTGATAGTTTTACAATTAAATTTAAAATAATATTGATTTCATGTAAATATGTGTTAAAATCAGAGCACTACTGTTTATTTGCAATAGTGCAATTTTTTTTATTAGGCCTATATTTTTTGTAGTATAGAAATACATTGACAATGGATATTTAAAACAAAAAAATAAAGTGCATAAAGTTTCCAAAAATGTATTTATCTTCATCTATTTAAGTTCAGAATGTGTAATTAATATTTTTTTTAAATACGATGATCTGAAATTAACAATATTAGGTACCATTAAAGAGCTCCAGACAAAAAGAATCCAGCAAGGAGCCCTTGGCTCCTATAGGAAAAAAAACACCAGATTAGGCGCCAAATTATTTTTTTAGGTGCCAAAGAATAAATGTGATTTGATTTTTTTTATTATTATTATTTTTTTTTTTACATTTTGACATTTTCAATCATACTGTATTTGTATTGCATTTTAATCCATCTTGTAGATTAACTAGCCCAAATCAAAATATAATCATTAGATAATCAGATGTGTCTAAATGTCAACCAAAAACACTTTCAATACACAACATCAATGAAAGCGTTTTATTTCACTATTTACAGGGTAAATTTTAATTTAAGGCATTTTATTAAGACTTTTTAAAGAGCTGCACAAGTAAAATGAACACTGGATGTTGGACAATGTTTATAGTAACATTTTAAGCCAAAAAAAGTTTTCACACACACACACACACACACACACAATAAATCTTATAAAATAGCATTTCACCTTTTAAACCATTTTAATGAAAAGGGACAAGTCAAACACATTATTATATTAATTTAACATAAATACTGCTGTCTTACATGGGTTGTTAATCTGAATTAATATGAACATAAGATCTCTCTGCAAATGCAATAATTTTAGTCGCAGTCTAGAGCCCTGAACTAAATGAAATGTATTCAAGATAATTCAGATGTATTTCAGATTTAATTTAGTAACAACACAAAAAATGCCATTATCATTATATTTCATTACCATATGGTATGGTTTAAAATCCCCCAAACTCTTAATTTATTAATTTGTTCATGCATTTTATTGTATTATTTACTGTACAAGAAGAAAATCACCACCGCAAATCTTTTTCTTTTTTTTCTTTATAGTTACAATACCATCCATCATATTCTTTTACCATCATGCATGTTCCCTCTAATTAAAAAAGTCCCTTTAATTAAATAATCACCTGTTTATGTTTCATTTTTCTCTGTGTGTCTCCAGGATGATAGAGGAGAGACGGAAGGGGAATGTCATGGCCGACAGGAAGCAGATCTTCACAGACATGAGTGAGTGCTTTGACCCCTATTGCACATTGCACATGTTCACTTGTGATTTGGAATATAAATGTGTGACTTTTTTATTCTTCAGAGGCACAGAATTATGACACCATCCGGCTGTCCACGTACCGCACGGCTTGCAAGCTCAGATTCATTCAGAAGAAATGCAACTGTGGGTAGCACTTTACATCAACTGAAACTAATCTTGGAAAAAGATGCATTCTGCAGATTGTTTGCATGTTTAAAACAAAGCTCAGTATGAATCAAAAAACACATGGTATAATAAGTGTGAAACATAGTCCAGCAAAACACTGTTGTTTAAAAGTTAGATTTTTTTTTCCCTTAGAAAGTAATACTTTTATTTATCAATGACAAATTTAATTGATCGGAAGTTACAGTAAAGACATTTTTAATTTTACAAATGATTTTCTACTGAAACAAATACTGTTCTTTTTATTTTTATATTCTTCAAATAAGCAAAGAAAATCATGGTTTCCAAAACATTTTTAGGCAGCACAACTGTTTGCAACATTGCTAATAATCAGAAATGTCTCTTAAGCAACAAATAAGCATATTAAAATGATTTTTGTGTAGAAGCATGTGACCCTGAAGACTGGAGTAATAATGCTGAAAATTCAGGATTTAATTCACAGGAATAAATTACATTTTAAAATATATTTTAATGCTAATCAGCTCTTTTTTTTTTTACATTTTAATATTATTTTATTATTTTTACTGTATTTCTTTTTAAAAAATCAATTAAATGCAGCCTTGTTGAGCGTGAAATTATAGTATATTTTTAAATAATTTTTTGACCATTGACTTTTTAAAAGGAAATGTACATTTTGGGCCGGTTTCCCGGATAGGAATTAGATTAAGCCAGGACTAGACCTTTGCTAATTTAGGACATTTAAG
>JAUCMS010000045.1:15418502-15437288 GCA_032357445.1 Enteromius radiatus
TAATATTGTGTATCTGGAATGAATTTTAGATCTTTAAGTCCATCTCATGAAAAATCGGAGCAGAAACAAAGGTGTTGTGTTTATATTTTTGTTGAGTGTATTTATATAAATAATAAATATATAGGCCTAAAGTAAATACGCATGTAAATATATATATATATATATATATATATATATAATATTTGCAGTTCGTAATGTAGCTGTCCTTCAATGTAAACAGTCTGCAAAGTTATTAATCCAAAAAGTGCATGATTAAGAAAGATATTGTCTCTCAAAACAAAGAATCGATTCAAAATCGCCTTAAGGAGTCTTTTCATTTTCAAATCTTCAAATCTTCTGCCTGTTACCATGTACATCACTAGGTAACACATTTGCATAATCCCGCCTCACCGCGAAAGCTGACCTTTCCACAAACATTTCCTAGTCAGTGTTTACATCATGTCAAGAAGATGTGTTCTGCGCTGTGAAAGCAAGTGTGTTTTATTTTCATTGCCATTGACATTACAAGTCTGCATACCCTGCGAGTATTGTGAGAAAGGTCTATAATGCTGATGTAAAGAATCAGTGGTTAAACTTAGTTTTTTCCACAATACCAAAGCAGTACAACGAGAAATTTTTGTTGTGCGCTCGTCATTTTACCAGTGACTGTTTATCTAATCATGGAGAGTTCACGCGAGATTTGATAAACGCTTGTCCATTAAATATAACTCTAACGTTATACCTTTATTTGGACCAACAAGCTTATCTGAACCACAGCCTGTAAGTGTGATAAATACGATATGTTTACATTTTGTAGTAATATGTCGCATTATGTAAAGTACCACATATAAAGTTTAAACCCTCAATTGAGAAAGGTCCTGATCAAGTCCTGCTTGCGATGGAGTTTCCGGTTGAGCGACTGAGTCTGTATCATCCTCATCCTCGGACTCTGGCTCGAATTGGTAAGGTCATATCAATGCCTTTTTTTAAATCTTTCTTGGACACAAAAAATTTCTTTCCTACACTGAATAACGTTAGGTACTGACCAATCAGAGCAGAGTTTACAGACCTTACCATCCGAGCTGATTCATCTGAATCATTGCAAAACAACTCTTACATTAAATGCGTATTTTGAGAAAATTACAATGTTTTGTGACCTTAGATGCATTTTAACCTGTTGTAGGGGACTCCAGCACAATATTAGGATACTTTAAAAAACATATTACCCACTCTTTAACTGTAAACTTTTTTTTACTTTTTTTTTTTTTTACATTATTAGTTCATTACATCATTAGGCTCACATTAGTTTTAAATTATTTGTGTTTTTGTCCTTTGGAATCCTATGTGTAAGCATACACACACACACACACACATATATATATATATATATATATATATATACATATATGTGTGTGTGTGTGTGTGTGTGTATATCTATGTATCTGAGACCCTAAGTGACCTTGCATGGTGCTTTCCTCATGGCGTAATGTGCCCAAATACACCTAAAGTCAAGCTATAGCAACCAAACCGTAAGTTAAACAAGAACATAACAAAGAAATGTTATTCCAGATGAGAAAACAAAGTTATTAAGCCTGAAAAATCACGTGTTTAATCGATCTCCCCACAGTGCGCGTGAGTACTGTGACGTCACTGGTGATTCAGCTCTAACGGGCTCTAGGACCCCGCGAACTCCTTCCCGCTGACGGGCCTCTGCAGCGTCTGAAGCCCGAGACGGCGGAGCGGAGCAGGCCGGTGCCGGTGCCGGGGAGGGTCAGGACGGGGAGAGACGCGGAGGGAAGACGGGCAGCGCGCGACCACCGGAGGGTTCAGGCCCGGGGCTGCATGGCGAAACGGGTAATTCACACAGATACACATACACCGAGGTTCTCTCTGACATATGAGGAGGATGAGGATGATGATGATGAAGATGGTGGTGGTGGTGAAGATGATGATTTCAGATCTGCGCAGATGTCCGTTGTAAAATCCAGCAGCTGCTGCCTTAAAAGAGTTCACCTTCTGTCCGCTCGCCTGACTTCATAAGACATGTTAATTCAGTTCGGTTCGCGATAGTGAAATGAACGTGTGAATGAAGCGAGCTGAAGTCTGTCAACCGGCATTACACCTTATCATCAGGATTTAATGCAGTATCTATCAATAACTTTGACTTTACGGTAACTTGGAGTGTAACTACTCTTCGTACGTGAGAAGCTAAGGTTAAAATAACTGAGGAAGAAAAAGCTCTTTTGGATGATCTTGAGATGAAATTCTGTGAGGCCTCTTTCAGGATTATTTGTGCAAATGTTATTTGTAGCAGAATATGTGATATTATTTGGTGTTTAATGTTGTTTGTGTTTTACATATTTATAAAACATAATTAGCAAGCATGAAAACTCTTGACCTATATTGGTGTATTAGGCTCATGGTGTCTACACTGTATCATTAACGGTAATTAAATATGCGTTTTTGAGTTTTGTGTTTATTCATGAAGGTCTGTCCACTCTAAGCACACCTGTGTCAGGTGTCATGGGTTTCACTGCTGGTGTGGACTGTGACCCACTTCAGGACACACTTCTGATCACACAGTCATGCTACTTTATGAACACCTTGAGCTCTTTCTAAATGATCAGATATAAATAATAAATAACAATTACAGCAAAGGTGAACAGAAAAAAATATGTAATTTTTTTTTAAAGCTGGTGCATACAAAAAGTATCTGAAGAATGTTTAATACAAACCTTCAGTAACCTGAAAATGTTTTTTTTTTTTTTTGGTGGTGGTTGGTTTGTTTTGTTTTTTTGCTGTTTTGAACCTGAACCTGAAGGTGTAGCAAAAACTTATTTGTAAGAGTGCATTCTTGATTTTCCACATGAGTCCTTGCATTTCTTCCTTGCTCATTGTTTAATATCAGAAACGCCCTATTGTGTGTTTAGAAGGATCTAAAATAGTGTTCAGGCCGAATTTCCTTTCCCTAAAGGGGGTGTTTAAAAAGTACTTAAGTTGCCATTAATAAACGTCATTAACTAATCAAATCTAGCGAACGTAGTCGAAACGTAACATTTGCAAATACGTATTTGTCTTCAATTTCGTGATATATCTACTTTTAATTAATCTATGATCTATGATCTGTCAAACATTAGTATAGGAATTCTTCTTCAAGATTTTTTGAAGATGCCTAGCTTCAATCTTGGCAGAAATATAAGTCCGTAAAGTTTGAAAACCCCTGTCGTGTTGAGAAAGGCTTAGACACATTACACGGCATCTGAAAAATTCGAGCTGTCAAATAAAAAGAGCAGTTTGATTCTCAAATATAATTTTATGTCAGTAAGATGACAGCAAAGTCATTTCGCTCTTCATCAGTAAAAGCTCTTCATTTTACTGGTGTTCTAATGATATGTAAGAGCTTTTTAAAATCACATTACCTGAAAATGAATGAGATGCTATAAATAAATGAGAAATGCGCTCGTTTTTCCAGAGCACAGAATTAACGGATGTCGACGCGACGCGGCCGCGTTATAAAGCGCAAAGACAAACTGGCAGGGATTCAAACGCCCGCCATGTTACAGACTCTCCACATTAAACCACAAACTAGCTGCTGTTTGTCTTTGGTGGACACAAATCATGTCTTTTTTACAAACTGTCGTGATGTGATAAGACAACCTTGCCTCATTTATACCAGGGGATAATAAGAGAAGCGTGATAGATACTTGTCTGTCCTCTTGTGCTCTTGCAAGATGTGTCGTCTTTCATAGATTTTGCCAGAATAATCAGATTTCCTATAACCATGCACTATTAATGTATTAATGTCAATTTTACTCCAGAAATAAATTAATACGGTCGTTGTTGTGTTTGGTTTCGCAGGGAGAAGGAGGATTTGATGGTCTGAAGGTGGATCAGTTTCATCACCACAAACGTCCCTCTGCATTTTAATGTCTTTTTTTTCATTTGCGTTGATTTCAAATGCATCGATCAGGCCTGTAGTGTGTTTTTGTTTCATCATGCCTCTTGATCTGGACTGTGACGCAGCGGCGAACAAAACGGTAAGAGCCAGTCGTTTAGTCACTGGTTTGTGTGTGCCTGTGTGTGTTGGGGAACCGAGGGGAAGCAGCCAGACATAGGCAAAGTGAGAAGGACAAACCAGGCTGCGAGTAAAACACACCTTTTATCGCGTCTGCGAGGTCTAAAAGTAGAGACAAAACTGGAACGCTCCAGTTAGTATATTCAGTGAAGCGCGCGCTTCCACTGTATGCGCGTTCGTTAATCCTATTTCGTTAAATATGACGCAGCGTCCTACTTTTGACGCGTCACTGATATGCAGCGAATGTATCTTCGCAGTTTAAGCTAAACTGTCTGAACATTGTTTACAAATAAACATTCATTTTTGTGTAAAACGTTACTTATTAGTTTATAGCATATAAATAAATGACATACCTTGCGAAATTAACCATGGTTTTTACTACAAATTTTAAAAAACAAAACAAAACTGGCAACCTCATATTAACCATGGTTTTGATACAGTAGCCATAGGGTGCGTCTCAATCAGCTCCCTTGTTCAGTAGTAAGGGCACTGATCAGAGAGTCGGCCATTTTAAGTGTTGTCTCAATCGCGAAATCCTTCTAGGGCACTGGAACGTTGGCTCCATGAAAAATCTCACAATGCAACGCAAAAACTAGTGAGCAACGGCGTTCACTATGCTCCCTTACCAGAAATAACGTCACATTTCTGAAGCGTGAAACATAAACCACACAAGTAAACACGATAAATATAATGACACACGACAGAAGATTTTAAAAGACTGACCGTTTTTTTTTTTTTTTTTTTTTTAGAATATTTTAACATAAACACACAACGTTAGACCGGTAATGCACACATAATTATCATTTAGAATTAATACTTGGATTAATATTGAGCTGGAATGTTGTAAGAGCATAACAGAATAAAGTAAAGCCATGGTCATTTTCATAAGGGATGAACGCCCTCTTTATTCTCCAGAATGTTGTGATATAAGCATTTATTGTTTTTTTCATGTATTTAAGCTGCAAAACCATCAACAAAAGCATTTTTTGATTCTACCAGAGCCTTTTTTGGTGCAGCGCTTGCGTGTAGAATAAATACAGTTTACAAAAACAAAACAATGCTTGAAATTTGTTACACGATAACAAAAATGAAATGCCCTCATTAGATACATATTTACACATAAATAGGTTGAGTAACTTTTACCAGAATGTCATGGAATGAACGCTTTGCGCAAGTAGCCGATAACACAAACACTTGCTATTCAATCTAAGTTGGTGTTTCATTCTCACAATTGCCACAAGGGGGACAAAATTATCTTACATTAACATTTTTACTGTCCTTTTTCAGATCACACTTAAAGGTGCTCTATGCGATCTTGTTTGACGTCACTTCCACTGACGTTTCACGTAAATAAAAAACAAAACAGAGCAAGCTCCCCCCTCCCGCCAGTGTTTCTGTAACTGCCGTGAACGTGCAAAGCGCATTGATACAAAAGGTGGTGCTAACCCTAAAGAGACAGCTACAGAGCTAACATCAAGCTAACATGTCTAAATAAAAATAAAATAAAAATGAAAAACTCTCTGATTCACGCTGTACAATCAACTCTGTCCATTATGTGCACGCACATTAAACCCCACCTCTTCTTGCTGATTGGCTGGCCGTATAGTTTGGTGCATGTCCCTTGCCCCTATTCTGTGTTTTGGTATTGCATTCTCTGTGTTGTCTTTTGAGACCGGGTTTTTCCCAATGTATTCAGAGGGCAGACGGCAAGGGATTATGTATGTGGTTTGAGATAAAAATTAAATCGCGCTAAAATCCTGCAACGTCGCATAGAGCACCTTTAAATAATTAGGCTATGCACAACATATATGTCTGTGTTCGCATGTTAGCATAAAATGTTTTTAGCCTAAAAGCGACAAAAACAAGAAAGCCTATATTAAGAAAGATGTTACTCATGCACTGTAGCTGTAAGGCTAGTTATGTATGCCGTCCGAGTTGCAGTAATATTATAGCTTTAATTTGATGTTATTGGAGCATTATTATCTGTATATGGCCCTGTGATGACAGAACTAACCCATTTAAACTAATAAGATCTGACCTCCATGCTAGTCAAATGTTCTCTTTAACTGAAATGGCCTACCCTTTGGATTCAGTAGGCCAAAAAACACACACGGATGATTATGGAAACTCATTAAAGTCACGGATGAGCATTAACCTGGAACACATCAGAGAGAGAAATTTTACAGTCCTACTGACCTCAGGAATCTCGAGAGAACCACTGCAGTGTCATTGAGGTTACGGAGAGTTACTAGTGGGTGTGTAGGAACGCTCTAGTAACTCTCCATGACTCTTCATTTTCCTGCTCCACTCCTCTTACACTTTAATGGCCATTCAGTTATTATAAATCTGTTTTCAGCTGTTGGAGCAGCACACAGCTTAGGTAGTTTATGTACGCCGGCCTTACAGTGTTCAGAAAGCCTTGTCTAACTGATTTATGCAGCTCGATGTCAAGTGAGGTGAGGCATGTGGTATTTTTTCATGTAATATCACAGGTGAATTGGTTTTACAGTGTATTTTGCAGAAAAGAGAGCCAGTTTAGACCTAATGTTCTACTGATGATGATATGAGCTACATCCAGTCTGAAAATCTGTGTTAATGTGTACTGAAAGAAGCATTTTATTAGAGTAGGTGTTGGGGGTTTGAGCTGGTTAACTGTAGTGTTTTCAGTGGTTTTTATTAACTTTCCTCCAACTTTGGTCTGTTGAGCAGGTGAATCAGTTACTAGAGCTTTAGTAATCGATATTGAGCAAGGCAAAAGGTGTGTTTGAGATCTCGGATGTGTGTTGTTCGTGGTTTATTTTATTGCTCGGCTCATTCAGATGCCCTCCGTGAACCCGGCTGAAGTTATTTATTGGCTGATATAGTATTTCTGACAGTGATCAGATCAGTGTTTGCTTTGGCAGAGAAAACTGACCCATTTAAACACTCGTTCTTGCAAACAGGAGCACACAAACATTTGAAGCATGTCTTGGATGTGCTTTATTCAAACTGAAAAAATGATTGAAAACTAAATTTACCTATGTAAATCGGTAAAATGAATATATAGTTAGTCTCATTTGTGTTCATATACATGTTTTTGTTGTTACTGTGAATGCTAATAATAGGATTCGCAAAGGAGGATTTGAAAAACTTTATTTTAAATAAAGCAAATATGCATTTTTTAAATATTATAATGTATTATGTATTTACATATATTATTATATATTTAAATTATATTATAATATTTCTTGTTGATTTAAATGGTACCTATAGGACAGTGTGCAGGTCTATTTTCTTCATTCATTTCAGCCTTTATATATGTGTATGACTTTACCTGGAGATGGAGAGCAGAGTGTGTGGAAGAGAGAGAGAGAGAGAGAGAGAGAGGTGCTGGACCCAACAGACTCGTTACACCAGGGAACTTTCTCTTGTTCTCGGCCCAGTCTGGTTGCTTGGCAACAGCAGTGGCCCAAAATAACCCGCTGATGACCGAAATAATCTGGAGATGACAAAAGCAGACACAAAATGTCTCCGCGCTCAGATGTTCTGATGTAATATTCTGCTATACTTTAACCACTGTAGTCATGTGTTCATATTGTACTCTTACAATACAATCAACTCACTACAATTATAACTAATTATCTATCTAATCTATAATGGAATGCACAATGAAAACATTTGAATGATTTTTGAAAATTGTTATCTGTTTTTGCAAATGAACTCTTCATATATAAATATATATTCATATATATATAAATTTGTGCATTTTTTATTAAATTATTTATAAGTATAAAAAACCTTTTTTAATAATTGCAAATTATTAGTTGTATGTTAAAAATGAACGAATTATACATAAAATTAAAAATGTTAATGTAATTAAAAATACAGTAAAAACTACACTATGAATTATACATTACTATTCAAAAAGTTAAGGACTGATACTATTTTATTAAAAATATTTTTTAATTAAGTGTTTTATATATATAAAGTGCTCACTAAGGCTGCATTTATTTGGTCACGTCTGTATTAAAAACGGTAATATTGTAAAATATTATTACAATTTAAAATTGTCTCTTTTCTTTTGTAAATTTTTATTAATTCCTGTAATTTAAAGCTGAATTTTCAGCATCATTTCAGTCTCACGTGATCCTTCAGAAATCATTCTAATATGCCGATTTGCTGCTGAAGAAACATTTATGATTATTATAAATATTGAAAACCGTTACAAAGTTCTCAGGATTCAAGTGAAAAAAAAAACAGCATTTATTTGAATTATCTGTTATTAATGCCTTCAGTTTTGTCAGGTATATTTGCTATTTAGCTGACATTAGTCTTGAGACTGCGGTTATGGTTCATCACGTCTCTCTTGATTGAGGCTGAAGTCTTTGATTGGTCCATTACGCTCCACTGACCCACTCAAATAGCAGTTTGATGTAACTGCTAATATGATGTAACACAGATGAGTGGAGTTCATGTCACGTTCATCGGTGGTTTCATATCTCTAATGGAATTGAGGTTAATGTTTAATGACAATTAACATCCATTCAGGCAGTTTCACACACGCTCGTTTGTAGAAATACTCCCCTGGTGACCCCTGACCTGTGGGGACTGATTAAACTTCATGTTGTTTCAAAGGTTACAGCAGAACGATTTATGAGAGAGACAGGAGTGTTCATGAATTAGATCTGCACAATGTGTGTTATGTGATAACACTAGTGGATAAATAACATTAGTGGGCACATGGTTGCTGGGATTGTTGCCAGGGAAATGACCTCATGGTTTTGTTCAGGAGAGCAGCATCATGACCTGCTGGAGACAGTTGCTAAGCAGTATTTTCACCTTAGTAACCGCTCTCATCCGACTGGATCCCCGCTGAGAGAGTCCAGACGGATCATCTCTGCACGCGCACACGTGTGTGTCTGTGTGTGAATTTGTCACTGAAAAATATAGATCGAAGTCCTTTATATTAATTTTTTTAATGTTGCTATGATTAAATATCTCTCCTTCAAATTAAAATTTATTTTATTTTATTTATATTTTTATTTTGTTATAATTCAAAAATATTTATTTTATTTTATTATAAATTCTTCAAAGTAAAATTAATTTTTTAATTGTATTATTTTACACTTTTTGATAAAAGTTTGTAAAATTAAAATTGTAAAAAAATTGTTTGTAATAATATTCATTTATTTTTTTTATATTCTTTTATTTATATAAAGGTATGATATATGTATAATATTGTATTATTACATCAGATGTCAACTTAAGTTATATTAAAATTACAATAGTGTTATGTGTGTGTGTATTTATTTTGGTTCTGATGTGTATGTGTGTTTGTTTTAGAGTCCAGAGGCAGAACAGGAAGTGTGTGAGGTCACACATGAAGAGAGAGTGACAGACAGACCAACACGAAGAGTCGGACGACCCGCACGAAAACGCAAAGCACCAGGAGTGAGTACAGTACATGTGCACTTACTCATGTGAACACAGTTTCAGAAAACATGCGTGTTCAGTGGATAAATAATATATTCATATAGCATGTTCGTTTCCTTGTCTTCTGCATGATAGTTCTTTGGCATGATTGTAAGCTGATTTGAATGCCTGTGAGCCATGATTGAAAAATGAGCAGCTGATCAAATACCGAATTAGATACCAGCTTCAGCCCTGTGTGTCTGTCCTCTCCATGTGCTGATTTAAAGAGACAGTTCAGCCAAAAATCCTGTCATTTACTCACCCTCATGTCATTCCAAACCTGCATGTTGTTAGTGCTTCCATGGATAAGTTTTGAAGGTAGCATTCTAAAGTTTGCGTTCAGTAAGGTTGTTTTTCTTTTTTGTTTTAAGAAATTAATACTTTTATTCTGCAAGCACACATTAAATTAATCAAAAGTGACAGTAAAGACATTTGTGTTAGTGTTACACAAGAATCAAATAAAACAAATAAATAAAATACCCTATTTAAAATAAAGCTGTTATTTTGAACTTTATATTCATCAAAGGATCCAGAAACCGTTTCCACAAAAGTGCACAACTGTTTTAAACATTGATAATAATCAGAAATGTTCATTGAGCAGCAAGTCAGCATATTAGAATGATTTTTGATTTAGATTTTTAGAAGGATTTTTGAATTTTGTTATGATGCTGAAAATTCAGCTATACATTACAGAAATTAATTACATTTAAAAATATTATTCAAATAGAAAACAGCTATTTTAAATAGTAAACTTATTCCACAACATTAACATTTTTACTGTTTTTTTAATAAAATAAATGTTGCCCTGGTGAGCAGAAACATTAAAAAGTCTTACTATTAACTTTAGACAGTAGTGTGTTATCACATCTAGTTCAGAAGTTATTTTTAGTAGTTTTCTCATGCAGCTTCAGTTTTTATTTGTATTTATTTATTTTTATATTAAAACTTATTAGTCACCATGTGCTGCCATTTTTTGGAAATTTGAGTGTGCCTTTCTTTTTTTCTCAACTGTACCTGTCTTGTTTTACTTTTATTTAAAATACTTCTTCTAAACGCCTTTTGTCTATAACGGAAAAAAGTCATATAGGTTTGGAGTGAAATTGCAGTGAATAATTTCCATATTTTTTGGCTGACGTGTTCCTCTAAAGGCACGACTTGCATTTGTCTTAAACATACTGAGTAAAATCTTTTACTCAGCTTCAAGTTGATACAAATCTTTATGAGTTCCTTTTTTCTGTTGAATGAAAAATAAGAAGATCTTTGAATGAAGTGAGTAACCAAGCAGTTGCTGGTAGCCATTGAATTCCATAGCATGAAAAAAACTCTATTGAAGTCGGTGGTTACCAGCAACGGAACAATTCTTTAAAATATCTTATTTTGTGTTCAACAGAAGAAAGAAACTCATACTGGTTGGAAAATACTAAATGATGACAGAATTTCTGCATCAACTATCCTCACTATCCCTAAGTATTTTCATGATTACAGATGAACTTCTGTAGTTTTAAGGCAACAATAGACACACATTATGTATTTGGCGAATAATAATCAGCATTAAACAGCAGGGACTGTACCTGTAATGCTTGCGACCCCCCCACGCAGCATATTCAGTGAGGTCAGGTTTACTCCAGTTCTGTGAAAAGAGCAGGAAACTGTGGCTGCAGCAGACACAGGTCACATGACCAGGCGTAAGTATGATGAAAGAGAGAGAGACACAGAGAGAGCTAGAGAGAAAGACGAGGTGCTGTAGGCTGCGGATCTCTGATGATGGTAAGTTCTCATTGATGACTTGCTTATCATTTTTGATGAACATCGTGGCGATCATAAGCGCATCTGTCAGAGTTTGTTTTGTGAGCGATAACGTGCCTAACAGATGCTGAAGTTTTGATAGGAAGGAAGTGGTCACATACACTGCCAGTCAAAAGTAAAAGTCCACGTTAAAGCTGTTCGTTGGGGATTTTTACTTCCGTAATGTGATGTAGTTTTGAGCAAAGCAGGATGTTCGCTCGAAAAATTTGTTGAATTCTAAAAAAAGGCCCTTATTTACCAGAAAGAAGCCATTTGATACATTTTTAGATCATTTTTTATATTTTTTTCATTATTTATGTATTTGCTGTAGCACTGATAGCCTCGTGGTTAGTGTGCTGACATAAAGCACAACTGTCCTGGTGCAACCTGAGTTTGATTTCCCTTTCAAAGGTCCTTTGCATTTGTCCTGCACCTCTCTCTCTCCACCTAATGCTTTCCTGTCTACTCTCTGTTCTATAAAAAAAAAAAAAACTTTTTATAAAAATTATTTATGCGTTTGTTCAGAAAAGGACATCTTAAAGCATCATTTTATTCAACCAGCCAGAATTGAAAATGATCAAAAAGTTGAGTAAAATACACTAAAAATCTAAAAATTAAAAAAAAAATACATATGCAATTTTCCAATTTTCCAAATTGTTTTTACAAAATAATAATAATTGTATTTAGTTAATATAACTATATATAATATAACTTGGACTTAAAAAGGGCTTAAAAATATGAAAAACCTGCACACATGCATTTGTCATATTATTAATAACAAAAGTGCCAAGCAAAAAAACTACAACCTTTACTACATATGTCTAATATAACCATCACGGCTGTATCGTGATCCAAACGCACAGAAGTCTTGTGGGAATTGCAGTGTTTATTCAGTAAATGAATGTTAAACACTCCTTCGCCTCAGGCCTTGTTGCCATTTCATCTCCTTGATCTTGCGATGTCCACTGAGTTTCTGTTGTGTAATGTATTTCGCTTCAGGCCACAAACATGCGAGTGCGCAAGCGCAATTAATGCTTTGATGATTTTTGCCAGACGCTCAATTTTTGTTTTGACCCATTTTGCATGCATGAGATCGAGCTTCTGTGGCTAGAAGTCTGTGCATTCATATACTCAACCGTATATTTCTTTATTCAAGAAAAAAAAAAGTGCGCTTGGGTTGAAACACCTGCAGGTCCTTTGAGGTTTACAGCGTTTCTTACCTGTTGATTAAAGACATCAGCGGCTCTCAAAGAGAGTCGCCGATCGCTCTAATGAAAGCACTAATGTGTGCGACTGTGCTGATTCATATTCACGTTAGAGTGTGTTTGGCATCTATTAACTCACAGACAGCAGTAAAAGTCACACCGGCCCTCGTCGTATTGAACCTAAGAGACTTTTATTGGTCATCATAAAGTTAGCAGACAGCCTCACGCCGTAGGATATCCCAGCAGCCCCCAAACATTTTAGAGATTTCCTGCTTTATTTCTTTATTGATAGGTGATAAAGTCAATGTGAAATCTCTGTTTACTTTCTTCAATCAAGTCCTGATAAATTTTTTTTGAATGTTTTGAATGTTGTTTAATGCTTTTTTAAAATGCATTGTAGAAAGAATTGATCTTTAGCTGATCCGTGACACCATATGTTATTTCACCTCAGAATATGTCTTATGCAATATGAATCTGTGCATTTACTATTTCAATATTTTCACAAATTGTAATTTGACCTAATTCAATTTAAAGACAATAGTAATAATAGTAATAGTAAATAATTAATCGTATTATTATATTTTGCAATAATAACAATAATTATTCTTATTGATATTAATACTAATAATTATTACATATGTAATCATTTGAATAATTGTTTTATTTAGTAATAATAATTATTTTTATTGAATTATTATATTTTGTGATAATTATTATTATTGATATTACTACTAATTATGACATGTAATCATTGTTATAATTATTTTTAATAGTAATAATAATATAATATTAGTCAATATTATTAGCTTTAATTGCTGTAATATTTTAAAATATTAATAAAGCAATGTTGTATTTATTATACTGATTTAAATATTTGTAATAATAAAAAGTATACTATTAGATTTAAAGCTAATTAAAAGAAATACTGCTGTATCTTTCGACTGTATTGTAAAACACCTTTATTTGTAGGAAGGATAGTTCAGCTCATTGAGATTCATCTGCTACCCTGCAGAAAATCAGATGTGCATTTGATGCCGCTGGTAATGTATGATTAGGGACAGTCCCTGTGACATCTGCACCCACGTAATTACTCTCTTTCCCTTTATGACACATGCATCTCATCCGGTACAGACATTTCTGTTTATTTGCTGAGTCATTCTCTCTCTGTCTTCTGATAGGTGGGTAATTTTGGGCGTGCTATTGAGGGCGTGGCCTGTATGAAGCAGGCAGCAGGGTGTAACGGTGAAGCAGAGAATCGGGTTTCAAAGAAAAACGTGGAGCAGAGCGACTCCTCACCTGACTCCACCCACCAGAACGGCACAGACACACCTTCCGGAGCCGACGGAGACTCCGCCCCTTCCACTCCACGGAAGAAACGAGGGCGGCGGAAACTTCAGCACCCGGAGCGCCGTGAGTCACCTGTCTATAGTTCAGTCCGTCTGATAGACTTCAAATGTGAAATGATCAGAAAATACAATTTAGTATGCAATAAAAGCAATGGCACGCGGTGCTATAGCGGTGTACATGAATTCTTCATTTACAGGAACAATTTAGTAAAACATTGGCACACTCTTCAACTGTCAACTACCTAGCTAAATAATACATCTGGGGTAATGGAACAAACTATTTGACATCAAGTATATCGCCCCCTTAAGTACTTCTGCGTTAATGTATCAGTGCACTGGCCAAGCATTTTCCAATTCTTAGACTTGTTTTCTTCTAAATAACCTCTGTGTTTGTCTTTCAGACATTGAGGAGGACGACACCAGCAGCGACACCAGCAGAGGAGAGGTGAGGACTCAAAACATAGTAAAATATTGTCGGATAAGGAACATAATACATTTTGCGCATCACTTTTCATTAATTTACAGGACTAGGGCTTGCAACAATTAGGCAAAAATCATTTTGAAGCACTATTACATTGTTTTTATTGTTTTATTTTTGTCTTTGACCTATTTATGTATAAAGCAATTTAAAAGCCCCAGGTTTGCTCTACTTATTTGTAGGGCTGCACAATTTGGACGAAACAATTGTGGTTTATATATCAATATGATTATATAATAATAAATGTTATTGTCACTAAATAAAAATATTAAACAATATAAGACATATTTCACTTTAAATAAAAAACTATTAAACCATTATAATTATTTATATCATTATAATTATTAAGCAAAAATGTGAAACAAAATAACAAATATTTATATTATTATATTTGACTGTAAACTAAAAAAAGGAGTGTTTAAGCATAAAAATATAATGTTATTTATATTAATGTTATTGTTATTATATAATTACAACACTAATTGCAATACTAATATTTCTTAATTTGCTTGTTTCAAATGAAAACTGCAGGCAGTCATTACCAAAAAGCTACATTTTTGTGACCAACAGACCATTTATAGGTGCTTCTTATTACTAGTTTGGAAAGGTGGTTGGTGCACACTGAGGAAACTGAAAACACTGGATCATTAGCTGCTCGCATGTAAACAAACACAGTGCTGCGCTTCAATCTGAAATGTGCAGTGCATATATTTATTTAGTTAAATCACAGATTTGCAACGTGATAACCGCATTTAGTCATTTCGCGATTTTGGTTTTATTTCGATGAACAGAGCAGCTCTGCACAGAATCTGTTGCTTGGAGAACTGGTTTAAATTTAAACTGAGTGAATGTTTTGATAATAACATAGTTTCAGGAGGAGCACTTGACGAATTAATCACGGCTGGCACCACATCACCTAATCAATCACCTCGTTCGCGTCCGCCAATTATCATTTTTTTTGTACTATAAATAAACCAGTTTCCCCTTCCTTCACATTTTGCTTTTATGCACCCCTCCTCCTCCCCATTCTCCTCCTAAAACTCCACGTTATCGAGCCGGACACGAACCACTAAACCCTGCTTAGGGTTCATACCGCTAGGGTTTGGAGTCTGCCGATTCTCCCGGCTCGCTCCCAGGACAGCACGCCAAATTCGCTTTATTCACTATGAGGAAGCGTGAACTCGTGAATTGGTTATCTGGACCCAGTGGGTTGGTTCAGAAAGGTCTAGTTAATACATCACACAGAGTTGACCATCTGTGATTGATTAATCTGCTCTTGCTTGGTGTAGATCATGGGAAATGCTCACGAGAACATGAGAACATGCCCATGGAACGTTTCAGGCTTTGTTTATGTGAGAGACATGAATGTGTAAAGCCGAAACTTGGCCCAAGTGGCGCTGTGAGTCGTAACATGCCAAAGAAATGTGTTTACAGGCTGTTGAACACGTTACGGGTGTTTTATTAGGGCTACATACGCACTGAAATTCACAAACATACACAGGATAAATAAAGCCGCCTACAAATTGGTTTACACTGCAAAACAAGCATTTGCAAAAGTCCTACAGATTGCTACAGATCACCTCGAAAAACACGTAAAGAGAATGAAAGCAAGAGCTGTTTGAGCCTGTAATTGTGTGTATTCCTAGGCAACTAAGTGAGTCGTGTTTGTCTTTAGAGCGACGGGGGTCGACTAAGGGGCCGGCAGGGCTGGGACATCAGTCTGAGGAGACGTCCCGTACAAAGAGAAACCTTCCAGGCCGGAGATCCCTATCACATCAGCCGCAGAGAGAAAGAGGAGTGGCTCGCCCGCTGGAGGAAGGAGAAGGTCAGAGAGACACCAGAAGTACAGTACCATTATTTACACTCTATCAAAATCTCATATGTGACCCTGGGCCACAAAACCAGTCATAAGTCACTGGGATACATTTGTAGCAATAGCCAAAAATACAGTGTATGGTCACAATTTTTGATTATTAATATACATTGCTAAGAGGCAATTTTCTCAGTATTTAGATTTTTTTACACCCTCAGATTCCTGATTTTCAAGTATCTTGGCCAAACAGTGTCCTGTTCTAACCATTCATAAATGGAAAGCTTATTTATTCAGCTTTCATATGTAAAATAAAATAGAATTAACACTTATCATTGGTTTTGTGGTCCTTGGTCATATATAATGTTTGTTACATTGTTGTGAGTTGGTTATCATTTGTTGTTTTCGTTACTACTGTGTTATTAGCATTTGTTTCTTTTAAAGGGGTCATGATCTGATCTTTTAATGTATAAGAGGTTGTTGTGCTATAAAAACACTCAGTAAATTTCAGAAGTCAGAACCTTCTCGCTAGACTAAAGGCAGCTTCTATTGAAGACAGAACGGATAGTTTTTGACGTAATAGTGTGGATAAACACCGCCTCCAAAGAAAAAAAAAAAATCAACGCCTGCTTCGATCTTCTGATTTGAGCATGCTGTGTAAATAACAGGAGTGGCAAACAGAAATAAAACAATAACATTTATTTGATTAATTATATTTTTATTGACCTTCCAGACTCTGTCAGTAAAAACTCAATTGTTCACTTCATTTGTTTACAAACAAGGCACAATTCGATGCAGGATTTTCAGAAAGACTGAAACTAAAACACGATGCTGTGCCAACTATATTGAATTTGATAGTAATGTCGCAACATAAGCATGAGTAACTGTTTTCATTATGTGACCACTACTGCTTTGTCTGTTATAACAGATTGTTTCTTATTTACTGAGTATTTATGCGTTTTTCACAGCAGTGTCGAAGGACGAAGACTGTCACACATACACAGCTGTTAGCTGTGGACATTTACTTAATGGGGGGGTGAACCATAAAAGTGAACCATAGTAAACAGCATAAAATAAAAACAGAGTTTTTTAGATGCTGGAATGGCAATAAAAATATATTAATATATCAATTTACAGTCTATCAATAGCATTTGTGTAAAAGCCAATTAGAGAATATCTATATTGGGAAAAGCCCTGAATTATGTACTTTGTACAAAATGTGATGATTAACAATATTTTTTATACTTTTACAAATCTATTTCCCCCAACCCCTAGAGAAAATATGAAAAAATATTCATAATAATAATGTATATGAAGAAATTAAATCAGAAGAAATAACTGAATGTAAGTAAAAAAAATCAACAATGTTTCATGCTCTTTTGTAGCTTCCAAAGATCTCTTTTCTACCTGTCTCTGAGTGTCTGAAGATTCATTTCTTTTGTTCCTGCATGAATATCGTGCCAACGTGACCAAATTTGACAGATTTAGATTACTAAAAAGCAGAAGGGTTGGTAAACGGTCATGGTAGCTTTATGAGTAATGTAAAGTTGAAGTTGGCAGGATGTGGAAATTTATTTTTTAATGCGTGTTACAGATCCTGTTGTGAATGATTCATCTGTGCATGTTTAATATTTTGATTTTTACATTAGCTGTAAGTATTTACCTCTATTTAGTTTAGAATGTAGTGTTTGATAATTTTATTCAATTTCTGTATATTTCTGCTGAGGGGCACAGCTAGCCTAGCTAAATATAACATTTATTATAATGGGTTTATGTGGAAATTGATAACTCTTATATTTAACAACTATCAATTTTAACATTTATTAGACTTTAAAATTTAATTTAAACAATTTAATGTTTAATGGTTACAGTCAATGGTTAAATATTAGGGGAATTTTTTTTTAATAGGGAAATGAGTATTACTTGGTATCAGTGATACTGGCCTCCAGTCATAAAAAAGATGCTATTCAACAAATAGTAAAAATATGTTGTTTGTACATAAATTTGAAGATTGAATGTAAAATTATAAAAAAGTATATTTAAAAACTTTATTGTAAGGTGGGATTAATCGCGATTAATTTCAGAAAAATGTGCAATTAGTTAATTTTTTCATTTTTGAAGCATAAACCCCATAAAAACGATGCAAGCTTCGGGTCTTCCAATGTTTCTATGTGGCACTGTCTGGCCAGTGCGTGCAAGTGCTTTAAACGGGCTGGGCGGGGCTAATAGCCTCGGACCTGTAACACCGAGCCCAAAATCACAACGCATTTCCACCGTCAGGCCAGAAGCTCAGCTGAAACATCGCCCTTAACATGCCTCCCTGGAACAATGTCATGCAACTTTAGCATTTCACCAACAAAGAGAAGTTATCAGAAAACTAATAAGAAAAAAACTCACCGGAACTAGCCTGATCACAAAGCAAACATAATAAATGCTGCCATTTGTTTGATTGTTTGAAAGATTTTAATCCAAAAGCACTGGTATTCTGCAATAATAAGTGATATTGATCATACAGAATTCATTTATCAGAACTGCAGGGGTGATAGCGTTCCGGCACCACGCCGGATTTCCGGCGTACCATGGTTGCAGAGAAAAAAAAATCAGGTTCGCAGAAATTGATCTGAGATGCGCAGGTCAGAGAGCAGCTTTAACGCTCA
>JAUCMS010000045.1:15437388-15456064 GCA_032357445.1 Enteromius radiatus
TAGTACCCCCACCCTTACTCACCTGGGGGGCAAGGAAAAAAGTTCAGGCTCAGGAATTTTTTCCACTATCAGCCCTGGAACTGAACATGTTTCAAAAATAAAGGAAACAGAAAAAGTAATTATTTTACAAAAGAAAGAGGACACAAGCCATCTTATTCAGTCGCATCTTCTGTTTATTTGTAGTCACAGTATACATCGCATTTAAAAAGAATGATCAATTCTAGTAAATTTTTTTTTTCATCAGAAATACGACCTGGATAAGTTAGCAGGAAGGAGCTCCCCACAAAAACCATTCGCAGAGCGCAGAGTCTTGGCGATTTAGTTATGACTATGGTTTTAGTTCTAAATAAACCATAGTGACAGTTTGAGAATTGAAGATCTGATTTCTTTCTTATTTAATACCATCTTGTGTACTATGGTAATGTTATGGATTGCGTGTAGGCTATAGTCTTTTATAATTAGCCTACCTGTTTCTGCATGGGCGTGATAATCGACACTGGATCTCAAATATAAGTTGTTTCAAACACTCGTTGTATTGTAATATTTTTTGCATTGCACTATGTACTAAGTGCATTACTGTAAACACAATTTTTTATTTATTTGTTTTTTTAAAGCAATTCAATTCAGAATCATTTTCCCTGTGTTGAATCCTGAGCATTCCTTCAGAGACAAAGAAGAAAAGTGCTCAGTGCCTGCTGTTGAAGTTTGAGTTGAGTTAAGGACATATGGAAAACTCACATCCTTCAATATGAGCTGCTGAATGATACAAATGAGTGTGTTTATAAGGAATGGAAAACAATTTTAGTACAATGTTGAGTGGTATGTATTAGAGTTGAATGCATACTGTGCTGGTGTGTGTGTGTGTGTTTTGTCCATTGAAGTAAGCGGAAAGTGAACATCAGTGGAAAGTTAGTTGGGTTGGGTTCACTAAAATACATCTACTTGCCTCACAGACATAGCTGTGTGTGTGTTTGTGTGTGTGTGTGTGTGTGTGTGAGTGAGTGTGTTTGTAGTAGTAGAGTAGGTCTTCTTGGCCGCACTGTGAGGCCCTGTTTCCTGTAGAGGTGTATGTGCTGTGTGAGTGTGTAGGCATACAGTATACTCAAACCTAGCACTGAAGTGTTACTGATGTATTGTTTTAGTTCTGTGTAGTAGTTTTACTTTGTTTAGCATTTATTTCTATTCAAATATGTCTTAAATATGTAAGTAATAGTTTTATATAGTTTGCCTGTTGCCTTTTGACAGGAGTGGGTTGTGTGTTTACATATGTTTATACAAAGGACTTATAGTGTGTGTTTGTGTGCATTTGGTTCCAGTGATCTGTGCACAGGGCTCATCTAGGTGTTCTGGTTTCCGATGAAGATCATCTCTTTGTGCTGATACACCATCTGATCTGGAAATGGACTGAGAAACAAAATAAGAGAGAGACAGACTAATATTAGCATAGATGCCATTCTTTTTACAATGTAACGAGTACATTGTGTGTTAAAGGGAGTGTTCCAGGAGTGTGGAGATGGAGTGTGTTTCAACGAGCCATTTTAGGCATTTAGCAATTAACTTTTAATGTATGAAGAATATTTATTTGGTTTCATAATGATTTCGTGTGACACCGAAGAGGCTGGAAATTCAGTATCGCATCACAGGATATTAAATTATTGCAGCCTTGATGAGCGTAAGAGGTTTCTTTCAAAAACATTCAAAAACACCAAAATCTTACAGATTCCAAACCTTTTAATAGTAGTATCTGTGCCATAGCAACTAGTTCTTCTTCAAAAGCTCTCAGTGTATCTTAACTTTATAAACATGACTTTGTCTTCTGTCAGACTGATGTAAAGCGGTGCACCCTGACTCCTGGAAATTGCATAAAGCCCATGTAATCAGATTTGAGCCTGCCTTTTTTGTGTTCAATATGCATCAAACGGCCCGTGAACGGACTCTGGGTGGTCCTTGACATGAGTCTCACAGTATAATATGACCATTTATGCAAAAAAAAATAAAATATTCTGTTCTCCAAGCTCCAAGCTTGTGTTCAAGCCCATGCAGATTTTGCTCTACAGATTTGCTCTGAATCATAAATAAACACCCGTGTAAATATTTCCACTAATTTGATTATGCTTTCAGCTACCAATTAGGAAATAAAGGCTCCAAAGGGGTTTTTCTCCTCAATGTCATAAAAGAACCATTTTTGGTTCCCTAAATAACCAATCAATGAACAGTTAAAATAAAAAATAAAAAATTAACTTTTTCCACTACAAGGGACCTTTTGTGGACTGGAAAGGATCCCGTGGATGTTAAATGTTCTTCATTGAAACCATCAACGCCAATAAAGTGCCATTGTTTTGAAGAGTGTAGTACTCCTAGCTCTGTTTTAACAATGTTATGGTGACCTGCTAATGGGTAATATTAGTTAGAATGCTAAAAACAGCCTAAGTAATAGATAACAAAGGTGGTTTAAATTAGTGTTTTGTGTGATGAAATACTAAAGTGTGTGTTTATCCGGGGCCGCGGGGGTTTTCAGGGGCTGCCGTGTCCTCGGCTCACCCAGCGAGGGCTGTTTCTTTTTGCAGAGATCCCGCCCACTGCAGCCTCTGGATCTCATCAAACTCTGGCGCAGCATTGCTACAGCACTTCACCAAGACCTGATTATAAACATGTGTGTGTGTGTGTTTGAGAGAATCACACATGGTGTATGAAGCGGTTTAGTTTATGAAGACACTATAAAGAATAATGTAATTATTTGCAATAGTGTTTTCTTTTATATTTCCTTAAGGAGTTTCCTCTGTGTGTGTTTGTGTGTGTTGCTCGCTCATTCATTCTAGGCTCATAAATCGTGTCTTAATTGAACCTTTCCGTGTTTCTCAGTAACAGAGACAGTCGAAATGTGTAATAAAATCCTTCCTGGGGAAGAAATCAATCATTAACTAATCTAAACCCACACACATAATCTTATTTCTCTCTTTTCTATGCTCGGTGATCCTCTCTCATTCAGTGTCTCGTTTTGTGGCGGACGCCCTTCTGGTCCCGGTTTTAGCAAACCCTCTGTGACCAATCAGCACTGAGTCATGTGACCCCCAAACAAAGACACTGTGCGTGTGTCTCCCCCTTTCTGATTTAAAAGTGCCTTTTGCTTGCGTACACACACACACGCACACGCACAGCTACCTGAGCAGGACAGCCGATCAGACACAGCGGCGTGTGTGGGTATGTATACACTGTGTGGAAAAGACACATTTACTGATCTGTGTGTGTGTCTTTAGAACAAAGAATGAAGGTAGAAAATGCTGACTTGGCTGTCTCATACGTGTGTGTGTTGTTTTAAACCAAACATAAAAACTGCAGCTCTGTAGCTTTAATAGGTACTAGTGAATATTATATACTGCCTGTTATTTTTAAAAAAGTATGTGCAACATATGCATTACACTCCTAAAATAAAGGTTCTGCAGCGGTACTATAGAAGAACTTTTGGTTCCTTCAAGAACCTTTCAATCAACGGTTCTTAAAAGAAAAATATTTTCTTAATCTGAAGAACGTTTTAAAAATGTAGAGGACGTTGTCTAAAATCTAAAGCTACCAAAGTAGCACTGCTAAACATTTAAACAGTAGTATGCTAAATAACAACCCCATTGTTTTATTTTGCATGCCAGCATGTTTATTTTGCACGTAATATGTTTTGACAGTCAGATCCAAATGTCAAAAAATCAGTTAATAGTATACGCATTGCATAATTTAGATGTAGCGCTGTTTGTAATCAATAGTGTATGTTTAATGCATTTTTAGCTGAAACCGTTTAAATGGTCAGTGTCTATATGTGGCTAAATTCTCACACTATGATGAAGTTGAGTTTCCCAAACTCCAGGGGTGTTGTGAGGAACCTGCAGGCAGCATTATACTGCATAATTAATTTAATCAACAAATGTAAGCTTACTTTTTTTTGTTTTGTTTTGTTTTTTTTTCCTGCATGTCATTTGACCATTAACTGAGATTAGAGAACAATAATTACTTGCAAATGTGTTGTTTACTTATCGAAGTATTAACTTAAAAAATGTAAATCTCTGCGATAGAGCAACAAATTATTAATCACTGATATTTTGTCAGTTACTGGGTGTCTGTTTCTGTCACATTGCACATCATGATATCTCATTGGTCTAAAAACTGTATATTAGCTGCATATTAAACATCAAATATTTTTTGATTGGCTTTGAATTAGTTGTTGCTGGAAATTTATTGCGTTGCTGGTTAGGACACTGTCGAATTTGTTCAGTGTATTTTGGACTTGTGCCACTACAACTGTGTTTGCTAAAATGTCTTAATGCTTTACGAAAAGGAGTGACTTTTGTATAGAAATGAGCCTGAGAGACTTTAGGGTCATGGAGAGGTTGGGGTCAGAGGTCATTCACGCCTGGGTCACGATCATAAAGCTCTCAGCTCTTGAAACTCGTCGTAAAGCCAAGGGTCATTGTGGAGGCCGAGGGGTCAGAGGGTGTGTTCAGGTCATAGTGGGAGATGTTCACACACTTTACACAAGAAGTTTGCAAATGGTTTCTATGTGTCGGCACATAGAAACACTGTCGCCATTTATAGCATGCCAATGTGGACTGCAGTAGGAAATTAGGTAATCTGTTAAAGACCGCATTTCCCAGGGTGCACTGGGCCGTTTGCCAAAGGGCTGCTGGGTAACCACCAACACAACTACTATAACGTCATGGAGACACGACTAGAAGAGGACTAACAGTCTGATTCACATAGTAGATCCGTTCCAAAACCTAGTGAGCTGCCTATTTAGGCAGTATTTTAAGATGTGATCCAGTTCGAATGAAGAAAAGGTTCCAAGAGGTAAGCAAGTTTTGGCCAAATTCTAAGGCAGCATCGCATGTATTCATCACAAATGATGTACTCCCAGAATGCACTGCTCGTGAAAATTCTGATTGAAAAAACAGATTAATTTAATGGAAAATGGGTTATTTTAACCAATATTTGAATGTGTTTGTCATAATTATGTGTTATGCTATGCTAACGTCAAACTCTTATAATAATCTTATAAAAATGAATGAGAGAAATCACAGTGTCCAAGACCATTAATCTGTGATACTTTCAGTGATGGGAATAAAGGCGTTATATTTAAATGGCATTACTTACTTATTTTTTCCGTTACTGACAATATAATGTAGCGTTACTATAATTTATTACAATATTTTTAGCATTTTATTTCATTTCATCTCAATGGATGTGTAGTCTAGCTGTATGTGACAGACCATAAACTCAGTGAAGGCGTACGGGTCGCCATCAATTTGTGTCACAGACACAAAGCAAAGAAAGATAAAGAGCAAGAGAGTCTTACATAACATGCAGACTTGACGCGCTACATTTAAACGATATTCTTTGCTGTAATTTCTTGGACTGGATTTTGTTTGAAATAACTCTCCTTTTTCTCTGGTAGTGGGCGGGACTAATGTGCTGATGACCTATTGTCCCTGTTTTGATTTCAGCAAATCAATTTAACGCGGACTACGTGATTAATATTCATGAACACAGCAGCTCGTTTATACTTTTAAATTGTTATTAGTAGTAGAATTCGTAGTACTTTTGATATCTTTTTTTTTTTTTTTATGGAAACACTAAATGATAAACAAGCACCACCACCAGTTAGTTTCATTAATTTAACATTTAATACTGGGGGGCATCCAAGTTTGCCATTATATTTTATTTATTATCTTTTTTTTTTTTTTTTAAAGTAACGCAAAAGTTACTTTCCCTGATAATTAGTTACTTTTATAATGTAACCCAGTTACTATTTGTGAGAAGTAACTATAACTATGTTCTTTTTAAAAAGAAGTCTCTTCTGCTCAACAAGACTGCATTTATTTGATCAAAAATTCAGTAAAAAGAGTAATATTGTCAAATATCATTATAATTTAAAATAATTGTTTTCTGATTAAATCATTTCAACATTTTCTTTTATTTTCCGTGCTGAAAAATAGTTGTGCTGCTTCATATCTTTGTGGAAACTATTATACATTTTGCCAGGATTCCTTAGCAAATAGATATTTAATAAGAGCAGCATTTATTTATAATTCTTTTTACATTATACATGTCACTTTTGATCTATTTATTGCATCCTTTTTAAATGCGATTATTGATTCCTTAAAAAAAACAACAACGTGTGATTGCTCACTAGGGTTTGAGTATGTGTGTGCTCATGTTCTTGAACTTGAAATTTGTAAAGCTAATTACTAGTCTGTAATCAGCACCACAGACGACAAAAACATGACACACATTTGCATATGTCATGATTTATTCATCTGATTAAGCTTTGTGTTTGCACCCTGTTTGAACCTGTATTTAGTGCTGAGCATCTGAGATGGATGTCAATGCCATCTTCTGTTTCCATCCCTCTTGTGAAATGTGTGCAGGACCACAGTGAGTTTATGTGTCTCCACTGACCTGTCAAACAGGCCTGTCTTCTGTACTTTATGTGTCTGTGATTAGCTGCTCTGTGGTTGGCCGTTTAGTAGGGTTGAAGGTCATATAAGGCGCTTGTGACCTTCCTGCAAAAGGTCTCAAAAGAAAAGCCAACAGCTGCTTGAAGGAATCAAAGTGTCACTGTCTCACATACAGTAGTTTAACAGACACATTGAGAATGAAAAATCACGTGTACCCTGGTGAAAAATTACATTTTAGCATAATTTTAACAAGAAGGACTTTAAATAAGGAAATCAAGACTTTTATTAAAGAAAAAAGTAATGCATTTTAAAAGCATGTACATAATTTGATTACAAAATCTAATATATAGATAATATTTGTATTAACAGCACATTGGTTAAACTTAGGAGTGTTTTTGACCACTTAAGTAGTTCATAATTCAGTTGTCTTTGAAAATACAATACAATTACTAAAAATGTCTGAAAAGAATCAAACCCTGTGTCTCTATAATGTTCTGGTGCTGAGATGTGGTTTATTTATGCGACCAAATGGTTGCTAGGTTGCTGTAAATGGTTACTAGGGTGTTGCTAGACAGTTACTAGGTTGAAAAAAAAATAGACTGAATGTCTAACCAAACCAAATTTCTATGTAATGTTCTGGTGTTAACATATGACTTATTTATGTTTCCATATGGTTGCTAGGGTGGTCTAAATAGTTGCTAGCACATGGATAAACAGTTTCCATGGTGACAATTAAAGACTACACCAGTCTAAATAAAAAGAGGCCACCCACTTGTCTCTGCAATGTTCTGATCCACAGATATAATTTGCGCCATTTTTTAAAATGGAAGTCTATGAGCTTGTTGCTAAGTAACTGGTTGCTAGGGCATGGCTATAAAGTTTAAATGTTACCATTTATTGACTGCTTTCCTAGGATTAGTCAAATGAGCCCATCCCTATGTCTCTGTGACACTTTGATGCGGAACTGTGAGGTCAGAAAGTTTGGTCCAATGTATTTTAATATTTAACCATAAGAAATGGCTAGTGGAAGCTGTTGAGATGTTTAAGAAATGTTGTTGTTTCCTGCGGCCAGCGGTGCCGGGTCTGTAATGTTGGTTTGGGAGTCATGGGAATCTTGTTGACATCGTGGAGTTGTCGGATACTGTAGATCACAATCCGTCTGCCTCCTGCTAAATCCACAGCATTGCATTCAAATCTGCACATAATGAATCTTCATTAAACATATACTGCTGCTGACAAGTTCAGGGTCAATTAGATATTTTTGAAAGAAATGAATACTTTTATTCAGCGAGGATACAATAAATTGATCAAAAGTGAAAGTTCAGATATTTATAATGTTACAAAAGATTTGTTTTTTCTCATCATAGATTCCTGAAATAATGCACCACAATTTCAAGGAGCAGTAAACCAGCGTATTAGAAAGATTTCTGAAGTATCATGTGACACTGGAGTCTCAGTCAGCTTTGCATCACAGAAATAAAAAGTACTGATCCCAAGCTTTTGAATGGAAGTGTAACTCAACATGCTTCTGCAATATGAGACTCTGGAAATATTATAAAGAGGCATTTTCACTCAGAATCATCATTTATGTACACTTATTTTTGTACATTTAGCAGATGCTGTTATCCAAAGCAGTTTGTCAGAGAGCCAGCAGTGTTCGTGATCTGTGGGCTTTTTATTGGATTAAGTATATGGAATATGAATGAAGCAGGTCTATGAACTTTTGGATTTCTATAATCCATGTAAACAAACATTTGTTTCATTGACTTTTCTGCCCGGACACCAATAATTCTGGAGGGTTGAGAAGAGGCATCCTGTCTTGTGTCCTCATTGTAACAGTAAAAACCTTCAGGCTACATTTCCACAGTGATTTCAAAACTGTATTTACCTAAACACACACACTCTAGTCTGTTGCCTTGCTGGTGTTTAGATATGCAATATGAGTGAGACCCTGTGTGTTTTTGTGTCTGTGTTTCACCTCTGTGTTTGTACGCCTCTGTGTCTTTAAGGAGGAGAAGGCCCAACTGGGGATCACCATGAGTGACATGATGGACGACCAATCAGCTGTGGGCTCTCAGAAGGAGGAGGAGTCAGCTATCAACCTCCCATCCACACCCACACCTCAGCAGCAGCACACTGACCCTGCCTCCCCTACGGTCGCCACGACACCTGAGCCACCTCCCGTCGCCTGCGGCAACAAAGTGATGGCGAGGTCCTCAGAGATGGATATGGAGTACGAGGTGAATATTCGAAATTCGAATAATTCGAATTTTTACCGGTTTTCAGAAACGTTGTTTTTTCATTGGGCCTTCCAGTTAGTCTCAATCAAACTGCATTTGGGTTAATTTGATTAGGTTAAAAAAAACCTAACTTAAAAAAAACTAAACTAAACTAAACAAAAAAGAGTTATCTGTTTAAACTCTTCATTTGTACTGATGGATCTTTTATAAAAATTATTTGTTTTAAATAGGGTATACTTTAGGGTATTCCATGACTTAACATGAGTTTCTTATATATTTATTTTTAATATTTATTAGATGTGCAAAATAAATTTTTTTTTTAAATAAATAAAAAGTAGATTGATTTCAATTGGATTTAAAATCAGGATGGTACAAATTAATAGCAAGTTTCTTTGAATTTCTGGACTTTTAAACATTTTTTTTATTTTTTTATTTAAATAAATTCATAATAAATAATAAAAAATGATACACATATTTTCTCCCCATGTTTTGTTGCTTCGTATTTCGTACTTGATTTCCAGGTAAATTCCAGAGCCAACAAATATTACTTGTTAATATTTAATATTCATGATTATAAATTGATTTGATTTAATGCTGAAATATTTTTTTTATGATTAATATAAATGAACATAACAGTGCAATGGTATTATACGTTTATTTTAATAATATTTTTATTTTAAAATATCACAATAAAAATTGTACATTTTGTTATTTAAATCATAGTTGGTCAAAATCAGTGGAAATTATTATTATAATTATTATTACTTTAAAATTTGCCATCAAACAAATGCTGTTTAAAATATACTTCATTTGTTGATTCTGCATTACTTTGAGGATGCTTAAATATATTATTCTGATTATTATAAATGAACAAACAGTACAACAGTATTATTACTAATTAGTAGCAACTATTTTTGATTAATATTAATCAACATTTATGCTTATTGTTTTATTTAAATATGTATTATGATTAAATTAAATGCATCTGAAGGTCATGCAGCTGCTTTTTCCAGTGATCATTTGCTGAAATAAAAAATTAACATAATTGTAGGCTGTAGGCTGTTGTTATTGTGTTAAGGTAGAAATTTTTTTTTTTTTTTCAAATCTCGCAAAACTTTTGCGTTCTCTCACAAAATTATTAGCATTCTCTCGCAAAACGAGAGTGCATTACAGAGATGTCTAATCCACTGGAAGCTTAAAGTAAACAGAAAGTGTTTATCTGAGCTCAACTGGTTATGCCAGAGAAGGCAAGGTTTTGCGAGATAACGCAAAAGATTTGAAAAAAAAAAACAAATTCTTTCTACCTTGAATTTTTTTTACCAACCCCAATTTTTTCCCTGTGTCTTTTAAAGGACTTCGTAGGATTCAACAAAGTAACTCTTCGTATCAGGAATCAGAATTGTCTGTGATGTAACCTGCTGAACGTGAGCTTTCTCTGACTTTTGTTTTTGTGTGTTTCAGGATGGCCGTGGGTTCGGGATCGGGGACCTGGTCTGGGGGAAGCTGCGAGGATTCTCCTGGTGGCCCGGCCGGATTGTGTCGGGGTGGATGGCAAGTCACAGTCGGGCCGCTGAAGGCACCCGTTGGGTCATGTGGTTTGGAGATGGCAAATTCTCAGTGGTGAGTCAGCCGGCCAAACAGGATGCTTCATAAATGCTGAAAAGGGATGTTATAATGAGCGTCCTCTCCTCTGTCAGGTGTGTGTTGAAAAACTGTCACCCTTGAGCACATTCAGCTCATCTTTCCATCAACCAACCTACAACAAACAGCCCATGTACAGAAAAGCCATCTATGAAGTTTTACAGGCAAGTCATGATATTTCTCTGTTGTGTGCGTGTTATTGTATGTGTATGTGTATGTTTTCTTATGTTGTTTTTGTGTATCTCTATTCAGACGGCGAGTATGCGCGCCGGTAAACCGTTCCCTGTGTGTGACCCCGCCGATGACTCGGATTTAACGAACGCTGTTGAAGTGCAAACAAGGCAGATGATTGAATGGGCCAACACTGGGTTTCCCCCTTCCGGTGCCAAAGGCCTGGAGCCACCACCAGGTAATGTATCTAACAAATACACAGCCACAGGCCTAGTTTAGAGGGTTTTTTTTCTTATTAAAATAAAAATCTTTATCAATGTTTTTATAAGTGTTTATTGAGAGTTAACTATTTATCACTATAATTAATTACTTCTTCAATTATTATTGTGAAATATATTAACTTAATTTTGCAATTTATTATAGCTTATGTATTAGCTTATTTATTATAGCATAATGTATTATTTTAATCTTTATAATTTTTTAATTAATTTTAGATTTTATTATTGTTTGTATTATATTTTTCTTTTAAATAATTGTATTTAATTAATGACATTAATGTATTGTTGTTTAAATGTATTGTTGTAAATATTTATTAGATATTTTTAAACAAGTTTTAGGAATTTTATTTTACATTTATTTTGATTAATTCATACATTTATTTTATAAAAGAAATTGGATAGCATAAACCTCATTTTTGACCCTGGATTAATTTGATGAGATGAATTAATAATATAATTGTAATTAATTACTACTACAATTATTGTTATGCACAGTATGTTATAAATAAAAATATGGATCAAATAATTTAGCAATTTCTTATAGTGTTTATTATTTAATTAATTATTTAAAAAAATTAATAATATTGAAATTATATTCGGATATGATAAATGTATTATCATTTCTGTTTTATTTGTTATCTTTTATTATATTTGTCCTTTTCAAATATAGATTTTTATTTTATTTTTATTTGTATACTATTATTTTTTGTTATTTATTCAATTTATATTCTTAAGAAAAATAAATATTGCAATTTTATTTTAATTAATTATATTTTATTTATTCTTATGTGAAAATTATTTGTAGCTAGAACAAGCTTGATAATTTAACCTTGGAAGTGTTTGTTGAGAAATGTTTAGCCATTCAGAGACTTTTTTATGACAGACAGATCTGAACAAAGATATTGTTGAGATCTTGTTTGAATCTGTGTAGGAGACGAAATATAAAGTCCTGTGGTCTTATTCTGAACAGAAACATGAGAAGCAAAAGCCTTTGGATCTCATTGCTGTCTAAGATAAACAATTGTGATATTAGAGAGATTTATGTGTGTGTGTCCTGTAGCGGAGCGGAGCCCGTATACTGAGGTGTATCCTGAGATGTGGGTGGAGCCTGAGGCTGCTGCATACACGGCTCCACCCCCTGCCAAGAAACCCAGGAAGAACAGTGTTGAGAAACCGAAAATCAAAGAGATCATTGATGAAGGAACTCGAGGTATCGCACACACACAGCAAACCACCTTCACATTTCACATACACTGTTTCTGCTTGAACAGCAATGATGTTGTGTTTTATTTTCCTCAGAGAGAGTTGTGTATGAAGTCAGACAAAAGAGTCGCAATATTGAAGGTGAGTTTTTTTAGACTTTTTTTACTTTTATGTAATCAAATAACAGTTTTCAAAAATCATGTTTTTTCATTGTGCATACCAATTAGTCTCAATCAAACTGCAGTTGGGTTACTTTGATTAGGTTAAAAAATATATAATATAACTAAACTAATATAATACAGATAAAAACACAATAAAACATGATAACATAATATATAACAACAATATGTATCTGTGTGTGTAATATATATATATATATATATATATATATATATTACACACACACACATATATTCAAATAATAATAATTATTTACTGTATAAATGGATGGATGGATGGATGGATAGATACATAGATTGATAGGATGATGATTCAAATGATTATTTATTAATAATTCTATATAATACAGAATCTCATTCAGATTGTACATATATAAATAGATATTCAAATGTACAAATTTGTATTAAAATGTTTACGTTGAGCACACTGCATATCACACAGTGTCTTCTGTTGCATACTGCATATTATGGCAAACATGGTAGTTCAAAGGGTCATAGGTCCAAATGTGACCTAAATAATAATATATCATAGTCAACATTACCATGGAGTTTTTTTCTATGTGCAGATATTTGTATTTCCTGTGGAAGTATGAACGTAGCACTAGAACATCCTCTCTTTGTCGGAGCCATGTGCCCGAGCTGCAAGGTACATTACATGCACACCTGTCAATCAAGACTGTTCTGACTTCTGATTGGTGCTGAGGCTGTGTTCTCCTCCCCTACAGAACTGTTTCCTAGAGTGTGCGTATCAGTACGACGATGACGGTTATCAGTCATACTGCACCATCTGCTGCGGAGGACGAGAAGTGCTCATGTGTGGGAACAACAACTGCTGCAGGTGATTTTGTGTGTGTGTGGGTTTGTTCGCTATTTGAGAGAGATTTGGTAGGTGTATTTCACACTGAGTGCATTGCCAAAAAGCGAGTCGAATCGCTAGTTCATCATCACCACATGATGAAATTTCACACAGAGCGTGAAACGATTGATCACCTTCCGCTAATTCACTCCTGCACACTAGGTGGTGCTCAACAATGCATTTTTCCTAACGTTACATAGATTTAACATTGTCTGCTAGTTAGTATACAGCAATAAATTAAGATAAAGTTTATTTCTACACCAGAAACACAAACATCTATAATGTTTAAATGACTACATCTTAAAATATTAGCATTAAGCTAAATATGAGCATTTGTGCATAAAATTAATGTTTTTGCTAAAAATGCTCTATAAAACTAGTGCTTGTAATAACTTCTGGTTGTGAACGAAAGTTTTTTTAATTCTATGATAGGCAGACATGCTTTAAATGAAAATATATCATCATAATCATATGTCTATTTCCTTTAATTTTTCATTTGTAGATGTTTCTCTCAATTTTTTTTATATAGACAGATATGATTGACAGATCTAAAGTTAACTTTTTGATTTTGTCTTTGCAAATCATCACGACTTGCCTAAAATAAAATCTTTAGATATAAAACAGTTCAAGCATATCACGATGTAGTTTAAACATTAAGCCTAGATATTAGCATCTTAACTAATGGGTTGTGTGGAGAGTGGAAGCTAAAGTACGCTTTGCAGGACATGGAGGCATTAGCGCGATCACTTGCATTTTTTGGTTTTTAGTGGAAATAACTTAAATATGCATTCATTTTTGCTCATAAAGGTAAGAGTAATACAGAATTCAGAACTGTATTTGTGTGGACTCACAATATCAACAAAACGTTGCGCTTTTATAAAATGAGGAAAACATGATGCACTTTCTACCAGTCTTTAACAGGAGCGCTTCACAAAAATCAACCGAAACTCAGCAAACGCATGCCTCGCAGGCATGATAAAAATATCTATAGAATGCTTTAAATGACTACTTATGAAATTAAACAAATTGAAAATGAAAACTCTTTTGTTATGTAATCTGTAAAGAGAGATTTTTTTTCACTAGCTCGGCTGTTTGTTTTTTTTTTCCATCGCCATAATTGATTGATGAATGTCTAAAGTATAAAAATAAGGAGATGCCCAGCCTGTGTGAAAGTGTGAAAAGGCCTTACCTCTGTGTTTGTGTAGGTGTTTCTGCGTGGAGTGTGTCGATCTGCTCGTGGGGACCGGATCTGCACAGGCCGCTATCCGTGAAGACCCCTGGAACTGCTACATGTGCTGCAGCAGGAACGTTTCGGGCCTCCTGAGGCGCAGAGATGACTGGACCTCACGACTGCAGCTGTTCTTCGCCAACAACCACGACCAGGACTTTGTAAGTCCATCTAGTTTGTGTCTGGACAAAAGTTTTTTTTCCCATGATCAAAATGAGCAATAAGGTAAAAGAATAACTGCTTTTCCACCATTGAGCTGAATGGTTCACTTCTCGTTTCATTCTGCGCCTATTCGAGCCGGCCGGATGTTTTTGCACCCATAGCAAGCATTTCTATATGAAAAATTTCACAAATGTCGGAAAAAAAAATCTGTCCATTCTCTTCCTCTCAGGAACCAACAAAATTGTATTCACCACTGCCAGCAGAGAAAAGGCAACCAATCAGAGTGCTTTCTTTATTTGATGGCATTGCTACAGGTGAGATTACACCTGTGATACTGTAGTATCCCTGAGATACTGGTATGGCTTTGTTAATATTTTTAATTACATTTTATTTATATTTGTTTTGGGGGTTTTTTACATTTTAGTCATTTTGTTCTGTTTTTGTCATTTTTGTTTTTAGTCACATGATCATGTTGTTGTCTGTGTGAGTAAAACTAAAAAAATTGTGTGTGTGTGTGTGTTTTGCTGTCAGGGCTGCTGGTGCTGAAAGATCTAGGCATTCAGGTGCAGAGGTACGTGGCGTCAGAGGTATGTGAGGACTCCATCACGGTGGGGATCGTGCGACACCACGGACAGATCATGTATGTGGGAGACGTCAGGAACATCACACGCAAGCATGTGAGCATGAGTCTTTATCTCTGTCCCTCTTTGGGTTTTTTTTCGACACATTTCTGATGTTTCTCTGTTTACGCCACGTGTTTTCTTGCAGATTCAGGAATGGGGGCCGTTTGATCTCGTGATTGGCGGAAGCCCCTGTAACGATCTGTCCATCGTCAATCCTGCCAGGAAAGGCCTGTTCGGTATGACACCCGCCCTCCAGCAGCAAAACCACAAAGCTTGTGTGGTTACTGATGCATTTGTTGTGATAAGTGTGTTTTTTCTTGTGTGTAGAGGGCACTGGGCGTCTGTTCTTTGAGTTTTACCGGCTGCTTCATGAAGCCCGACCCAAAGAAGGAGATGAGCGGCCGTTCTTCTGGCTGTTTGAAAATGTTGTCGCCATGGGAATCAGTGACAAGAGAGACATCTCGCGCTTTCTAGAGGTGTGTGCACACTTGAGACAAACACTCACATGCACTGAGTGAATCATGTGGGCTGTTATCAGCGCTGCCCTCTTGTGGTTATATTTATAACAGACATTGTGCACAAACTGTATTTGTGTGCCACCAGCATCTGACAAACACAAAAAGTAATTTTCTTCATTTTCAGCACTACATCTATTGTTTTATCATTTAAAACCTTAATTTCTGTGAAATATAATATAATATATATATATATATATATATATATATATATATATAAGCCATGTTCACACAGCAGCAGAATATGGTTGTCAATCCTGTGTCTGAGTCCTTATAAATATATATATATAAATAGAATATATCTGTTTCTTGTTCATCAAAGCAGTGTATTATAATGCTTTCTGAAGGATCATGTGTCACTGGAGTAATGATGCTGAAAATACAGCTTTAAATCACAGGAACAAATCCTATTTCAAAATAGTAAAACAGTTATTTTAAATTGCAATATTTCACAATATTATTGTATTTTGGATTACATAAATGCAGCCTTAATAAGTATTAGAGATTTTCAAAAACATTGACAAAATCTTGCCTGATTTTCTTCTGCAATATAATGGTGAATATAACATTTCTGTCTTTGTTCAGTGTAATCCTGTAATGATCGATGCTAAGGAGGTGTCAGCTGCACACAGAGCTCGATACTTTTGGGGAAACTTGCCTGGAATGAACCGGTAAGGCTGCTTCAATATCTGCTGAGATTAGATGTTGTTGTCTGAGTTACAAGTGAAACATCAGAAAAACAGGTTATTTTCTCTCTTTCAGTCCTCTGACTGCCATGATTAACGATAGACTCGACCTGCAAGACTGTCTGGAACATGGACGCACAGCTAAGGTTTGGTTTGTCCATGAAAATCAAAGCTAGTGTGAAGAGGTTGTCGTTATTCCTGATATTTTGTTTGTAAACTGGTGTGGATTATATCCAGATTTCATTTCAAATGGAGTCTTTGAGTTTTGAGGCTCGTTGAGGCAGAGCTGAATTTATGTTTCTCTTTTTTTTCAGTTTGGAAAAGTGCGAACCATCACAACTCGCTCAAACTCGATAAAACAGGGCAAAGACCAGCACTACCCCGTCTACATGAACAATAAAGAGGATATCCTGTGGTGCACGGAGATGGAGAGGTGAGGGCCTTCTAGCTATTATTTCATGCCAAAATCTAAAGGGAAGCAGTATATTTTGCAGGGAAATAAAGCATATTTCTGTTATAGTCATTTAGCAGATTATTTTATTCAAAGTGAATAAACAAATGAGGACAATGGAAGCAATCAAAATCTTTAAAAGAGCATTGATGTACAAGGGCTATAACAGGTCTCAGTTAGCTTAATGCAGTACACATTACAAGTTTTTTTTATTATATAATAAATTAAAAGAAAACAAATAGAATATAGCAAGCTAATACCTTTTTAAATTTTAATGTTTAGACCTTTTTGCTTTTGTTAATTATATAATGAAAAGAAAACATAGATAGTATACAAAAAGAATAAAGTTAGTAAATGAATAGAGAGCAAGTCTAAAAGGTGCAAGTTTATTTTAAAGAATGGAATTAGAATAGAGAATAGGTCAAATAAAGATGGAAGATATGTGTTTTATATTATTATTATTACAAATAATCATATCATATATTATTAAAAAACCACAATTAAAACTTTATAATTGAAGTGAAAACCTAAAATATAAAAGTGAAAACTACTAAAAAATAATAACCATAATAGTGTTAGTCTGCTATTATTAGTCAATATGGAAATTAGGTGTTAGGTGTCAAAAACTGGCTAAACACACATTTGTACCATTTGTAGCCTGGGCCCGCCCATACTTCCTGTGACGCTACATTCAATTTCGCGAGCAAAGTCAGTCTGGCCAAACTGCCATTTCAGAGAATTTCCATTCCCAAAAAAAGTGGGAATCAATGAGAAGCGAGCTCCCCCCCTCGGCACGACTGAGGCGGGTGTAACGCGATGACGCAGCAGTTCTGCGACCAGAAACCATACCTGCTTTCAAACATGGCGTGTACTGAGCAGCAACAATCGTTCAACTCTGCTGTTGCAGCTGTTTTGAGAAATTTTCATGACAGGTTTTCTTTGAAAAGGGAGCAGAAGGTAGCTCTTCAAGCCTTCAATTGTTTACGGTGGCTTCAGGTTCCGTTGCTATGCATACAGCATCAGAATGAGTGGTCTGATTGGTTGTAGATTCGTCGAGTAGTATACAGAGGCATCTGATGGACACAGGTTAAGCCTGCCTCCCAGAAGGTGGGTAGTAAGGTAGCTTGGCCAGACTAACCTCCTATGAGCTTTATAGTTGCGGAACCCTGGCTAGTTTATAAGCTCAATTAGGTCTAAAATGTAAGTTTCATTGCATTGCTCTGATCGTCTGTCAGGAGTAAAGGTGTGAGCATAGGAATGTCAAATGTGGTACATATGTATACACACACACACACTTCATTTATTTCAGTAATTCAACTCAATTTGTGAAACTCGTGTATTAAATAAATTCAATGCACACAGACTGTAGTTTAAGTCTTTGATTCTTTTAATTGTTATGATTTAGGCTCACATTTAACAAAAACCCACCAATTGTTGAGTTCATCTCAAGAAATTAGAATACTTCATAAGACCAATAAAAAACATTTTTTGTGAATTGTTGGACTTCTGTGGCAGTGCTGAAGTGGAATGAAAGCCCAGGTTTCTTTGACAGTGGCCTCCAGCTCATCTATATTTTTTGGTCTCATGTTTCTTATTTCTTCTTGACAATACCCCACCTATTCTCTATGGGGTACAGGTCTGGTGAGTTTGCTGACCAACACCACCAACACCATGGCCAAACCAACTTTTGGTGCTTTTGGCAGTGTGAGCTGATGCCAAATCTAGCTGGAAAAAGAAACTTTTCTTGGTTAATGGGTGCAGTGACGTTGGTTTTCAAAAAACACAATGGACCAACACCAGTAGATGACATTGAACCCAAAATCACCACAGACTGTGGATACTTAACACTGGACTTCATACAACTTGGGCTATGAGCTCCTTGGTTTCCAAATGAAGCGAGCGTTTTGATAATAACGCAGTTTCGAGGGAAGGCTGGACGAATTAGCCACAGCTGGCTCACATTAGCTAATCAATCTCCTCATTCCAAACTTCCAATCAAATTC
>JAUCMS010000045.1:15475433-15486041 GCA_032357445.1 Enteromius radiatus
TACCAACAAGCTACTGAGAAATGTAGTTAAACTAGTAGCGTCACTACTTGTAGCGACGCTACTGCCCATCACTGGATGCACTTATGGTACAATGGAAGTCTATGGGACATTCCAGAGACTTTATGGTTGTAAAATATGTGCAAAAACTTCTGTGCAAAAAATATTATTTGAGCTCTAAAGTTTAGTAAAGTTCTGGTTATGATCAAGTTTTTCAGATTTTGTTTTTGTATTTATGCACATAAATCAGAAATAATTATATAGCCAGAATAGGCAGTGACATAAGAGATATAATTTTGAACAGATTTCAATCATTCTAATCTTATTATTTATGAGTAATGTTCGGTTTTTGCTTGTATTTTAATGTCCTGCCCTATAGATGTCCATTGTAAGATTTGTCTTATTCAAACTGACAAATAAGTCAACAATATTTTCTCTGCCAACTGAAAGCGTGCAACAGAAGCTGTAAGCTACAAAGCACTGAAGCCACTAGCTGATTGTATTTTTCTGTAGTATGGTGTAATGCGATACCATGTTTATTTATAGATCCTGATCTCTACACACATCCTTACTGGGCCATCTGAGATGAGCTCCAAACCGCAGGGCGAGTCTCCTCAGCCACAGGGTCTTATGGGTCAGCAGGTCCAAATCAATGCCCTGGAGGTTCTGAAGGAGAACCACGACCATCAGGTTCCAGGCGCTCAGTACCACATTTCTCTCCTGCAAACGGATGATCATGTGGGCGAGATCAGACACAAACTCCTGCGTCTCCTTACTGGGCTTCATAGGCAGGTCTCTGTTAATGAGACAAAAAAAGAGGGATAATTGTGCTAATAACAGCATGCTACTAGCTCTGCAGTATGGAGAACCTGTATGTATACTGGGTGTGCAGTATTTTTCTATTTGCTTCAAATAACAAGATGCAGGACTGATGGGCACATACACTGTGTGTAATACTGTATATACTTGTGTAATGTGTGTATATACTTGACCTGGCTTTTGCAATGTGGGGACAGAATATCAATTATAATTTTTGACTTTTCCCCCACCATTGGCAAAATTTTCTATGCTTTGCCCTTGGTTTCTTTTTTTTTTTTTTTTCACTGTTTACATTTATTGATACAACATAATATTTCATATAAGAAAATAATGTGTCATGAAAGATTTGTGAATATGATCAAAAAATGCTGGTGGTGGCTGTCAACTAAAAATATAATATTCTGGCAGGGAAAGAGTTATCCATTTTAACATTAATTTAATATCATTTTTGTTGCTTTTATTTAATATTTTTTTAATATCTTGTATTAAATTATTTTATTTATAATAAATGAATGGACAGCCAATTAAAATTATTTATCACTGTAATTTCACACAGCATTTTTTTAATCAGTTATTTAAGCATCACAGAAATACTATTGTAATTTTTGCATTGTAAGATTGTGCATTAGTATTCATTTTAATATTTTCTGTTTTCATGTTTTTTATGCATATTATTTTATTTTATTTAAGTTTTAGTTATTTTATTCAATATAAACTATATATTGAATAGGCAGCTAGTTTAAGTTTTGTAGACTTTATTTAAAATAATATGTATTTTTATTCAATTGTTTTGAGTTTTAGGTTTGGTTAACAATACTAAACCTAGTGTGTTCATTACCTGGGTATCAGATTATACTGTTTGCGGCTAATTTTTCCCTTCATCATGTCTCTGACTGACACAGGGTTGCCAAAGCACACATGCATGCAGCCGTAATCCTCCTTCAGCACCGTCCTGGCCTTCAGCAAAGCCTGCAGATGCACAGCAAGAGCTCAGAACCAGGTTCTTTCTGTAATATTTTGAAACACATTAGTCTTTCTTTGTGTTTGTCACAGACAGTACCCCTGTGGTCTCTTTGGGTTTAGGCACTCCCAGCAGCTCATGAGCAAGGAGCGACTCCTCCAGCACACGCTCATAACTGATGCTGATGGGCACCAGACTGATGTCAAACACCTCTCCTTTAAAAAAGGGCTCCAACACCATATGCATCATTCCTGGGAGGATCCAAACACAACTGGAGAACATGCAGAACCCCACAGCTTTACAGCTTACCATCTTAACATGCTTACCTAGTTTTGGTGTGAGAGATTTCAGCGTTCTGCTGCGTAATCCTTCAACGTAAAACTCTAATGGAGCATAACCTGTCTGCAGAAAAACAACTACAGTCAGTATCAGCGCCTTTTCCAAGGCAAAATAAGCTTTCTGTGTTGCAATAAACATTCCAGAGTATTATTAGACACCTTTATTACACGGCTTTGTGGAATACTTGATTCTGATTAGTCAGTCGCCACATTCCAAGGTTTGTTATTCCCAGATAACAACCGGTAAAACTAATAACAGACTCATCCGGGTACTACGGAACCGTTAGTAATTATATCACCTGTGGCTTAAAAATGCTTAATCACAAGATAAAATGGAGGACTTCAACATTAATTTCAACGTGTACAGGAAAAGCAAAAGCAGTGGATTTCAGCAGTGGATAGAAGTTGACTCGACTGACTCCCTGGTTAAAATATTTTTTATTATTGTATTATATTATATTATATTATATTATATTATATTATATTATTTATTATTTATTATGCGATAACAACTGCTAGCTGTACATTATTTCTTACTTAATAATATGCACTAATTAATTTTTTTGTCCATTTTTTGAAAGAGCATTAAGCATTAAAAGTTAATTCAACACTTTATACTGCCCAATTTATAATGGGCAGTATGAAAATAAATATTAATTATGACATTTGTTAAAAGTTAGTAACAGGGTTATTAAATTATTAGTGTTATGTCTAGTAAATTAAAATGTAAATGTTAATTTAAATTTAAATATTACATCTAAATGTTAGCCTATTAAATTAATATTTCTGCCATATATATATATATATATATATATATATATAATATTTTTTTCTTTTTTTACAAATATTTAATTTAAATATAAAATTGTATTATAATATTCTAATTCAAAGATACATTAAATTGATCAAAAGTGACAATAAAGACCAAAAGTGACATTTTGAATTTTGCTAAAAAAAAAAGTATATTTCAAATAAATGCTGTTCTTTTAATATTTCTACTAATCAAAGATTTATGAAAAAAATTATTTCCACAAAAATACAAAGCGGCCAAATTGTTTTTATTATTGATAATAATCTGAAATGTTTGATTTAAGAGTTTTCCGTTTGAGTTAAGACTGACTGAAAATTTAGCTTCACAGGAATAAATAAAATTTGTAAATGTTTTACAATAAAAATTGTAATAATATTTCACAATAATAATGTTTCCCTGTATTCCCTGTACCCTGCCTTGGCGGGCAGAGAGACTGTTAAATGAAAAAAATTAAGTTAAATGGTACTTTTAATAGTACTGTACAATCATTTCCAGATAAATAACCTCTAATAATAAAATAAAAACTCACCCGCACAATGGTTCTGACGTACTCAGACAGCACTGCCCAGTACAGCTTGTCTGAGCCAATGGCACGACGAATAAAAAATGCTCCTGATCGCCGAAAGATCTCACCAATCAGCTTCATGCCCATCAGAGCTGTAAGAGACATAAACAGGTAAGTAGAGAAATAATTTACTATCACAGCCTGAATACAAGTAGGTTTATGTTTATGTTTCGACATACTTCGACAATCAAAATATTATGTGACTGTGAGATTTTGCCATCTATAATTACATTAAAAAAATCAATAGATACTTGCGAATTCCAGCTGCAATGACGGGGATAGAGAGGTCATAAGTGAACATGATGTAAGACAGAACCAGGAAGTCCACGTAACTTCTGTGATTGGGCATCAGGATGACGGGATACTCCTGAATGGCTTGCTGGAGCTGAATAAAGACAGAATTCATTAAAGCTTTCCTTTTAAATGAAAATGCATGTTTTAAAAAAAAGAAAAACTCTAACCCGCGTGAGTCCATCCTCATTGACGTGTATAGAGCTGAAAATGCTCTTAAAAACTTTGCTCAGTGCGAAGCCCAGCAGACGAATGAATCCCAGCTGAAGGTTTTGACTCATCTCGTCTAGCAGCGCAGAAGCCTCTTCTAAAAGCGCCTCGCGCGGTTCGTCACATTCAACCATAATCTGTGAGTGAGAGATGTGAGTAATACTGGTGTGGCATCTTCTTATAATAAGCATCACTCTATATTGTCTCTCACCTCCTGTATGATGTAGCTCAGGTATTGTGATTCAAGCACCATCCTGTTGAGAGCAGCAGCTGGAATGGGTGTGGCCCCACGGTACGGCTGAGGGTTAAAGGTCCGGAAGGCATGGCTTAAATCCCTGCCCCGCCTCCTTTCCTCCAGGATGTCAAAAAAGCCATCAGTTTCTGCACTGTCCAAACTCTAATATACACAATATTACACGTTCAGTAAAGCAGACATATAAATAGTGCATACATAAACAGTAACAAAACTATAAGTGCAAACATTTATTTTATAGATAAATTTGGTGCCTGCTACAGGTCTCAAAAAAATTGGCGCAGGGGCAATAAAGGGTTGAAAAGGCAAGAAAATGTGAAAAGAGTCAGTTGGGAGAACATCTAGCAACTAACTAAAGTTAACTGACATCAGGTCTGTAACAACATTAGCTATAAAAAACATAAGAGATGCAGAGTGTCACAGAGATAAAGATGGGCAGGGGCTCTCCAGCCTGTGAAAGAGTGGGTAAAAAGATTGTGGAATACTTCAAAAACAACAAGTAGCCTAATAAATTTGCATGTTAAGAGGACGAATATAGATATGTAATTGTAACTTCTTGTTTTAGTAATAACTGAGTTTTGGATAGTTTCCATATTCGTTTGGATAAACTGTGAATTATGAGTATGTTGAGAATCATGAGTATGAGTATGTTAGCTACCATAGCTATAAATAAAGGCTTTATATGGCATAAAACCGTGGTCAAAAATCTATCAAAAACACGAAAACGTCGGAGTAGTTGGATGGATGGATGTTGTTATGTCCCGACCAATGCACAATCTTCACCATTTTTACTTCAGGACAAATTATAACCATAAATTCTAAAAAGGTTGTCAATAGATTTATATAATCATATAGGCTCATTTGAATTCAGAAAGGTGAATTATTTTTATTATTATTTTTTAAAGGGCAATCTTCCTTAGTTTATTTTTTCGTGTTTAAATGAAGGAAGCAAAATAAAAAGTGAAACTGAAACACTTTTCTTTCCGTGTTCAAACTCATAAGGTTACATACCACAATTTGTTAACTATTATAACCACCAAAGCCGTGTAACTTTACACTTCAAAGCGTTCTTCGTTGATTACTACAAAAGCGAAATAGTTTGGCGCGTCGCGTTGTGTCGCTCTGTAAACTCGTTAATATAATACGCCTTCGAAGCAAATATTTAAACCAAGATACCTAAACAATAGACAGATCATGTTCATACCAGTGGCTCCATGTCCCATACAAGAGCAGCAGGTGTTCTTCTTCTCTTCTGATGTGACGTCAGTGTCCAGAGAACTGGTCAAACCTCGGACCCAAGCACGCACACCAATGAGCGCGCGCAGCACGGGAACGCCTCCGTCGCGTGACCCGTTACCCCCAATATTCTCCAACTTGAACTTAACTACTCCTGTGTCGAAGATTATCACATTTTTAAGTAGTTGAAAAAATGTCAAACATTATATGAAACATTGTTTTTATAGACATGGATTTAAGGGAATAGTTCACCCAAAAATGAAAATCCTGTCACCCAAAATCTGCATGAATTTCTTTGTTCTGCCAAACACAGAGGAAGATATTTTGAAGAAAGTTTGTAAACAGCCTGTTTTGGGTCACCATTGACTTCCAAAGCAGGAAAAAAAAATACTATGGAAGTCAATGGTGGTGACCCAAAACAGCCTGGTTACAAACTTTCTTCAAAATATTTTTGGGAGAACAAAGAAATTCATACAGGTTTGGAACTACTTGGGGGTAATGATGTAGTAAATGAGTAAATGATGGCAGAATTTTTTGGGTGAACTATTCCTTTAACCCTTTCACCTCTCACTCATGAAATCGGTTACAAAGATACTGGGCCAAAATTATAAAATTGGTCTGCTGGATAAAACTTTGATTTTATCAAATGGTAAAAAAAACACTTTATAATGTTCTCACGTTTGCATCCAAGAAAAAACATATTAATGAGATGGAAAAGTCATAAGACTCTCTGACTATTTCTGGATGTCACAGGATTTTAACTAATCCCACTGGAATGTTTAACATAGTTAATGCCCAGCCAGGACATTACAGAAGTATTACTTCTGTATAGTTTGTGTGAGTCGACATCATTTGAGTACCTATTGTTTTGCTTTCCTTTTTAGTGACCTAAAAAATCTGCTTATGCTAATTTTTCAGATTATTTTTTTTAATGATTATGGTTTAAATGTAAATGTAGTTATATTGGTGAGCTTTAAACCTATTTATTTTAGATGGTGTTTTAAGTAATTCTCATCTTATGGCGAAGAATTTCAGCACCTGCATAGACTGAAAAACAATAAGCATTTTCCACCAATTATGGATAATTGAGATAAACCAGCAATAAATCAGAATGCCACTACATTTGATGTTATATTTTATTGAAAACAGAATCTAATCTAATTGTTCTTTCACTGAAAGAATACCAGAAAACACCTCCATCAATACACTCATATCTATCTTTGGAACTAATGACTGAAAATCATTTCCAATAAAAAGGCAAACAAGTCAAATCAACAATATCATGCTATAGATTTAGCATATTTTTAAACAGAGTCCGTCTCAGATATTAAATACTGTATGTAAATCAGGATTATGATTATCAAGTCGTATAAAAAATATGACAGCATGTTTTTGATCATTAACATAAAGTGCTGGGTAAAAAGACATGAAGGCAGGAATATCAAAATGTGATATGACTGTGATATGATGTAATAAGACAAAAATAATATTACTAGTACTCCAATAAAATTTCTGAGAATAAATGAGTAAACATCTTAAAAAAAAAAAAAATTCTTGGTCATATTTTGCAAGAAAACAAAGTGTATTTATGCAATGCAAATGTAAACTTACTTTATGCTAAAAATTAAAAGTGTTTGATTGTCACAAAAAAAGAAAAAAAAAAAGTGTTTGTAAATGATTAATTCTGGAGTGAAATATGACCTGGACATGACTATCTTCACAAGACTGTGATAACACATTTCAACGGTCATCAGCATCGCAGATTTTTTTTTAAATGTACATACAAGATTTCTGCTGCTGAGAAACCCGGAAACCAGGTCTATTGCATAAATCCCTCATTCATTCATTCATATGTGATATGTAACATTCATTCAGTTTGACTTTAACAAATACTTATTATTTGTTGAAATTTGACAGTAGCTATCGTAACATCATGGGATTGTTCTTGCAGTGCATTAATATAATAACAAATGCTTTTCAACATGAAAGCTTGTGATCGCTATAAGCAAAACTGAAAAACTAAAAATAAATCCAAAATCTTAGCTCATTTTTACAAATCTACTATTATACTCTAAATCAAAACTGAAATGTGAAGACTTCTTTGAAAGAAAGTGCAGTTTTTCTGAGGTCCAGACCCACACATGTATTTTATGTGTGATTCTTGCAGCAAGTTTGGTTGTTCAGCCTGTGTCTTTCAGTATTCTGTGCAGTTAATATGAGGTGATCAGCGACTGGTGTTGGTCATCTGTCCGTCCACGAGAGGGAGCTGTTCTCTCCAGAAGGTGAATTGGCTAAAGGTGTCACTACAGGGGAAATCACAGGACCCTCTGCGCTTCAGGAGCGGGAAGACGTGATCCACCACCTCACTGAGACGCACGTACCTGCACAGGTGAAGCACAGCTCACACACTCATCCATATAAAGCATTTACTAACACACAGTCGGTAGCAGTGCAACTACAAGAGTAACTAGTAGCAACAGAACAGACTTAACTACCTTTTCTCAGTAGCATACAAAGAGTTCTTTTTGAAACAAAGAAATTGCTGATGAACAAAGGAATAGTGATGGGGTTAGATCTAGAACCAAATATGTCAAGTGTAAGCAGGCGCTTAGTAAATACATTTTCTGGACACTTTAAATGAACTATTTAAAAAAAATAATGTTCCCCTAATACTTCACAAACGTTTGGGAGCTCCATTACTTAGTATATTGTATAGTAGTAGTGCTCATTTCATCATGGACTTCATTTCCCATCATACACTGCACACCAACACCTGTTCTCATTCTGTAATCATCACCTTCAGCTGTTGTCCGTCACCACACCCTCTCTCACATACTATTTAACTGGTTCATTTTCATCTGTTCAAAAGCGAAGTATTGACCTGCATAGGCAATTCCAAGCGTTCTTTCTAGTGTTTGTGTTATTTGTTTTGACCACGTTCTGTTTTCTGATTCTGTGATTGTTCGCCGCCTGCCTCGACCCTTTGCTTTGTATTTTTATCCACGATTCTACCTCCATTGTACCTGTCTGCCTGTGATTTTGACCCTGCCTGTTGACCATTGAATAAAAGCTCTTGCACATGGATACGAATGCTCCTGCTGCTTACAAGTAGCTTACAAACAGAATTAACAGTTAAATATTTTTTCAGAAACGCGACTTGTATGTAGTTGAACTACTTGAAGCTATGAGTAGCTACAAACTACAAGTTATTTTCAAAGGGGCTTCCCTAAAACTGATCAGTAGTTTACACTTACGATGAGATGTTGGTCTTGGCATGTTCCTGGATGAGTTCTCCTTTAGGATTAACAGTGAAGATTCTGTTTAAGGGAACTCCCACCTCCTTGTAGGAAAACACATCCTGCAGACACAACAGAGATGATAAAACTACACATCTTACAGATCATCTACAGTACAGGCATCTTTATGAGGCATGCAAACCATTTTGACTGACAAGTTGGTCAGTAATTATTTTTAATATGGCAATCTCATTGTATCTGTGTTCGCTCACAGTGTTTCTGTTCCCAAACGCTGCGTAGAAGGGCTCAGTGTTTGGGAGGAACAGATTCTTAATATCTGTCAAACATGCCACCTTAAACTTCTCCGGCCTCTTCTCAATCACCTCCCTGAAAACACAGAGAAAGTGTGTGGATGTGTTTTGCTATAGTACCAGCATTTCTGACGCTTTCTAATGTCACTTAAATTTGTTATGCAGTAGGTCCTTTATTTGTGTTTTAAAAAAATAAATTCTGTATCTCCATGCAAAAAAAACAACAATCCATAATAATCCAATGTCAAAATAAATAATTTATCTCAAATTCAAATACAATTCGGCTTAATATAAAATCAATAGAGGTCAATGAGATATATAGTGAATTAATTCAGTGTGTGTGAGTGTGCACTGTAAAAAATATTTTTCAAAGTTGAAAATAAAAACAGACTTAAATCACAGTTATGCTCAACTCTATGGAGAGATTAGATTGTGTATATATCCCCTATATGACCAGATTTTGTTTAAAGGAATAAAATAAAGACAGCCACTGTTAAAAGCAGACAATCCTTAAGAATTGGGTTATAATGTTAGGAAGTGGGACTGTTTTGATGTTGGAGGAGTGGGGGTTCTTTATATCTAAGTTCTGTTCTGTTTTGTACTTTATTATTCATATATCAAGGGAATGTGTGGGATTTATCCAAGTCAAATGCATGTATGTATGTATGCATAAATAATAAATAAATAAAAACAGATTACTACAGAACATTTAGAAGAAAGTACTATTTCAGTGTCACTTGCCACTTGTGACAAATATGATAAAATCCTGTTCTTTTCTGTTACATGCAACCAAATAATCTATTTGTAATCAGATTGACAGCTCGATCAGACTGAAAAGGCTTCAAGTAAACACCTTAATCGATCCGATTGAGCTCGATTGGAATGAAATGTTGATCAGATTGAAGGGGTGGTATTTTCTTTTTCTAATACTATAGAGTGTGCATATACACACCCAGGATTAAAAACCATGTAATAACGTATGACACACAGAACCATCAGTTCTTCCTTTTGAATATGTAGTATACACAACATAGTGTTGTATAAATGGGTGTCCTGTCGTTATAAAACTCCTTTCACTCAGAAACTGTGAAGTGGAGCCGACGGACCCTCTCACCAGTCCATGATTTGGATTCTCACGCATTTTGGGCACAAAGAGAAGCGTTTTTCTGATCACTTTTAGCATTTATGTAAACACTACATTCAGATTCAACAATTGGAATGAATTTAGTCCGAATAAACTAAAAATTGTGCATGTAAATGTTGCCAGTGTGTTTGTGTGTATAATCACCTGTGCAGTGCTGATAGCAGGCTGCTGGGACTCAGTAAAACAGGTCCCTGTGGTAACATGGTTCCTCTCTCATTTACCCAGTGCAAGTAACCCCTCGTCATGTCAGCCATGCCGATCGCCCTCGCTGAGCAGTATAGAAACTTATACCCATTCCTGTGAAACATACAGAGATACATTTCCCTCTTCATCCCGCTGATGTATCAGAGCATCAGAGAAACCCACATGGAAAGAACCTATATGAGGATATATGCACATATATGAAACCTATATGCAGTATATATGCACATATATG
>JAUCMS010000045.1:15499755-15525654 GCA_032357445.1 Enteromius radiatus
AGTGTGTATACACTATAGTGCTGGTAAGGATTGCATACAACTTCATGTCTTAAATGGGCGAACTAACCCTTTAACATGTTTGACAGCACTGTTTCATTTTCTCTTGTTTCACATAATTTCACTCTTTGGGATAAGGCACTTTCGGCGGACGATGGACGAGCTGGTCCATGACCTGGTGTCGGCTCTGGAGGAGAGTTCAGAACAAGCCCGTGGAGGGTTTGGAGACGGTGGAGATCACGCTCTGGCCGTCGGCTGTCTGTTGAAACGCCAGGCCCGCAAACGCCGTGGCCGTAAACGTCGGTCTGATAACCCTCACCCGCCGTGGGACACCTGTCACCTGAGCGAAGGCTCTGAGTCCAGCCTAGAAGAGCAGAAAGACTACCGTTCATCCACAGCAGCAGGGGGCGCTCACACCCGTGACAACAACAGCGACTCGGATGAGCAGCTGGGCGCAAAGCGACGAACGCCCCTCACCGACTCTGGCCGGGGGAAGAGGCCGCTGTGGCTGGATGACATGAGCGGAGCAGATGTTTTGGGAACGCGCAGCTTGCGAAGGCGTCGGAAAGTCAAGCGCATGGCTGTGGACCCACCACTAGATGTCTCCGCCATGCTGGCTCCGCCCCCAAAAGCAACCAACAGCAGGGAGGCGGGGTTTAGTCCAGAGGCCAAAGCGAGTGACTCAAACAAAAACAGGGTAAAGAAGAGGAAGTTCACGACGCCGAGACTTGCACAGGACACGGCGGACGAAGGCGTGGTGGTGGAGAGCGAAGAGGTGGGACAAGCCACCAAAGATAAGATGGACTATGAGGAGCAGAAAGGCTCAGACGAGGAGATGAGTGACAGGTGGTTAGTGTTCTTCTCTCCTGTCTAGCCCCTTCCTGTTTCTCATTCCAGGATCCTTCAACATCTTCTCTTTGCTGAATCCCATTAAGCATGTTTCATTAGTTCTCGTTGAGAGCGTTTTCTATTCAGTAAAGAGATTTTTTTTATCAGAGTTAAGCATAATTTTAAAAACATAACATGTGACCCTGAACCACAAAACCAGTGATAAGGGTCAATTTTTTGAAATTCAGATTTATACCATCTGAAGCAAGAAACAAAAATCAATAATTTTGACCCATACAATGCTATTTCTGGCTATTTCTACAAATATACCCCAGGTCACACATAATATAACTATAATATTCTTGCCATGAAAACATACGCAGAAGCTTTAAACACAGTAAGGCACTGAATATAATCATTAAAGCAGCATAAAAATGTATATGGGTCAATCTAACTAAACCTGTCAGGAAATTATTTATCATGGTCATATTTCTAATGCCTTAAATTATGCTGTTTTGAATAAGAATACTAAATTAATTTTATTTTACAGCAATATTTTATTGTACAATCTTACAACAGTAATATATATAAAAAAAATTATTCAGTACTATTTGTATTAGCTATAATAATATTGTGGTCATTTTAAACATTAAAAAATCAATAATTCAAATCTAATTTTATTACACTAATATTTTAGTATAGCCTACTAATATACACTAATGTTTTAATGTTTATATATTTTTACATTTTATTTATTTCAAATGATTTTATTTTGTTATTTTAATTAATTAGAATCACCAATGTGAGATTAAAAAAACAAAACGGGTATTTGTTTTGAAATAAGTAGTTGGAGGAATTACATTGACAAAAATTTGTGAGAAAATGTGGTAAGATGTTATGAAGTTACATAGTTACATGCTAACAGTCTTAAAAATAGGGCTTATTGTTTATTCAAAATATATTTTATTTCTTTTTCTTGACCATTTACATGTTTTTTTTCATTGAAATTTGCCGTTTTATTTCTCACAAATGGCTTAAAACGTGTATTGTATGTGATTGCAGTGAGACGAGCAGCGTGAGTAACAGCAGTGACGGGGGTCTGTACACAAATGACGAGGGAAGGCAAGGTATGTGTACTCATATTTTGTAATCACCATTTATCACGTTCAGAATGAAGAGCACAAGAGTTTGAGTGTTGTGTGTGTGTCTCAGGTGATGATGAACAGAGTGATTGGTTCTATGAGGGCGAGCCGGGCGGAGCTTGTGGAATCGCAGGTGTAGTGCCGTGGTGGGAAAGAGACTCTAACGAACTGGACCTCAATGACCCTGTGTTTAACAGCATCCTGACCGGAGCGTTCCCATTAATGTCACAGGGAACTCAAAGAGGTGAGTGTTCAAACACACAGCCTTCAGCTCTGGGAGTTCACGTGTTTGTCCACCACATCAATCTTCATCTTATTATGTGAAAATCTAAGTGAAAAATATTAGTCATATTTAATCAGAAAAATCACAATTATATTTCCCCCAAAATCATGTCGTCTTAAAATGAAATGTTTTAAAGAAGGTCTATTATATCTTGAGAAAACTATTTATTCTTGTTCATTTAGAGCATGTGTGTTAATCTTTAGGCTGTGTTTTTCAGGGTTTCAATCACGTCTCGCGCGGCAGGCCTGTCTTCAGCAGTCACAGGTATGTACACTTGTCTAAAATATGAACTTATTGTTTAATATCTAAGTATATGTAATAAATGTAATTCTTTTTGCCGAAAGGGAACCTCTCAAGGAATTCCTGATCGATTACCCAGATTATCCCAGGATCCTCATGAGTAAGTAATTTTTTGCATCCATTGATCTGTTTTTTTTTCTTTTTTTTAATAAATAAAAATTTAATTGTCAGATTTGTAAAGTACTTAATTTGCTGTATTACCTAAATACAAAAAGATATTGCCACATTGTTATTTAATTATAATTTTTACTTACCTAATTTATCATTTAAATTACATTTCATTAAATTAATATTTTAAATGACATTCAAATGAATTGTTTTAATGTCATGGTTACTATATGAACAACACATTTTATTGAGTTTTTTACAATATAAATTTACTCAAATTATGATATAATATGTGTAATATATGTGTAATAAATCTCCTCTACATAATTTAATATCAGGCTTGTTTTAAAAGTTAGTTTGTACTCTGCAGCTCGTGGTTCAGCTCTGGGGCCAGAAGAGACCAAGTAAGTGCTTTGATAAATCTAAATTTTATTCACTGTATGTTAAATTTCAGGGCTATATGCATGTAATAAACTCTTCATATGAAAGAGTATGATGTGTGATATTTGACATGTTTCTGACATGTTTGGATATCTGCAGTTGCTTTGGGATTCTCGCAGTGACAGAAGCCACAGGAAAAGCTGCTCTTTAAAGACTGCCAGCAGGTAATTTTTTTAATATATAGTACACAGGTTCTGTATCCTTTTTTGCCATAGTCTAGTTTCTAAATACGTAATCTTAGCATATTTCCCTAAGCAATAATACCTTAGTCTCTTCCCCTCTCTCTCTGTAGACAAACTAGTGGTCATCTTGGCTCTTTGTGTACTGGAGATATAAAGAGACGACGAAAAGCTGCGCCTGTGGGAGCCCCGTCATCCTCAGGTAACACACACACACACCATCACAGCTGTTGGATGGTCTGAAATGTTTCTGTAAAGAATAATAAATGGCCTCTTCTTTAAAACAAATGCTTCATGGAAACACGCAACCTGTGTATGCTTGATGGATGCTTGTCGTCGTAGTAACGGTAAACTCAGTGGGCCACTATGTGACAGGATTGGCAGCTGAGCAGCCAGATCCGTGCTGATCTCATTTCCTCATTAAAGAACATCATTTCCTGCCGTCAGCGGTTACAGAGCTGAGATTACCAATTTCTGAGAAACTTGTTAGAGTTTATGAGGAGCAGGAAATGTGACGTGTAACTTCAGGATTATTTGAAACACAACTGAAGAAAGCTCTATTTTCTGCAAGTTGTGAGATTTGAAATGCAGCCATGTCCAGAAACATGCTAACACTTAGAGTAAGGTCTGAGATTGGGTGCCGTGAACTAAAAATGAAAAGGAAAAAAAAAAAGTGTTTATTTGTTTTGTCATGTATTTACATAAATCATTACAGAGTAATTCTGATTACCTACATGTACAAGTTGTTGTTGTTTTTGTTAAAGCTGCTGAAAATAGTTGTTAGTTTAATAAGTGATTCTATAAATGTTATATTAAACACTGTACAATTAACTGTTACCACACTGGAAGAAAAAAAACACAATTTTCACTCTTTGCTATTAAATTTCACAAATACTTACAAAAATTTGGTAAACAGTTTATTGTGAAATTCTGAAGTAGAAAGGCAAAACAAAGTATTTTGTAAAATATTCCAATAATTCCAATAAAAAATCTAAAGTTATAGTTAAGTTTGTTTTGAATTGAAGTATTGAATTATGCTAATCTAAACATCTGGCAATGTTAAAATGTATTGGTATATGAAAGAAATAACATAAATCAAGATGAATAAATTCTGTGAAGGTATTGTTCATTATTAGTGCATTTTGTCTGTTGTGTTAACTAAGATGAATGTTTTTTTTTTTTAAAGGAACTTAAAATAAAATAGTAAAGAAATATAAATAGTACATTTCAAATAAAATAGTAAAGCCTTCCACTTTTGAAAAAAACATATTCATGATTTATTTTAGAATTTAATTGTCATTGAAATAGTTATATTACATTATAAACATAAATGAAAAATGCTACATTTCAACCCAAATTACATATTACATTTATTTGTAATATAAATCAAATCAATATAAATATAGACATGTAAATATTTGTGTGTGTGTGTGTATATATATATATATATATATATATAATGAAATGTCTATGTCTTTATTTTCTATTAAATTCAATATTTGCATTACAATGCACTTATATCTTTTTATATTATGTGTCATATTTTTGGTTAACTAAGCTTTGTACTGGAAATTTGATTGGGCATTTTATTTATTTAGTGGGTTTTTAAATGCAGTCCACGCATGAGTTCATCTAAAGCTCTTAAGGACTCTTTCAACCCATTAAGTGCATTACAAGAATCAATGAGCTTTACCATTTAATGCAGATTATCCCTTTCTCTCCGTGTCTCTCTCTCTCTCTCAGGTGTGGTGGGTGAGAGCTCTGCTCCTCTGCCCGAGTCAAACATAGGGAACCGTATGCTGCAGAGTATGGGCTGGACCCCGGGGTCAGGCCTGGGCCCTGATGGCAGAGGCATCACAGAGCCCATTCGTGCGTCTCAGAGGCCTAAAGGAGCCGGACTGGGCTTCAACTGAGCTCGAGAACAGAGAGAGCAACTCATCCAGAGACAGCAACCCGGGCCACAGGCCACCTTTCTATCAGTTAACCTCAGCGTTAACGGCCACCAGCCAGCAGAGGGCAGCACTGAGGTGATAGAAATGAAACGAAATAGGACACCTGCACTGGCCCAGACAAGGACTGACTCTAGAGCTGCCTCACTGCCGCCAAACACACACACACACTCACTCACTCATTTCAACACAACGGTTAAAGCAAACAAAATACATAATTCACCAAAAAGTATCATTAAAATAAGAATATGCCATTTGTTATGCAAATGTTTCTACAGTATAGGATAAATTTAATGAGGAAATATTTAATATTTAAAAATAATTAATAAATTATATTTTGCATAACAAAAAATGAAGCCTGTTTATAGGACCTTGATGATTTTAAGCTTTATGACATTATTTTCATATTAATTAAGAATATTCCTTATTATATATTATAGTTAATTATATTCAATGTGATAGTGGCAGTCTTTATTTTTTCACATTGCTACAATGATAATTGCGCTTAATTATCAAAACTAATAATGGTGCTAAAAACAGGCTTCATGCAAAATATGATTTATTATTATTGTTATATTTTGTTGTTGGTTTTTCACCCTGCAGAAGTATTTTAATGAGCCTTTCTGTCCTTATCGGTGATGTTAATTACAAACCAAACAGCCAAACCTCAGAGAATACCAGCGGAAATGAGCAAAACCTTAGTTTAATTTTTTATCATTTTATTTTTTTCGAAATTTTTAAAATACAGTCACCTCATAAAATCCAATGTGTTTTAGGAGAATAGATCAGTCCAAATTATCGTCTGTCTCCTGTATTCATTTGATATTTGTATATCTGATGTCACTAATAACATTGTTTCCTTTTTTCAATTAAATTTGTTTTTCACTTAATTTTTATTTTTTTGACGTTTGTGCAAATATCATGCACTAATACTGAATGTCAATACCTCAGCCAATCACATGCTCATGAAAGCTGCATGTATGAAACGCTGAAACGATGCAGACTGAAGCAAGCAACGCGCGCCTGTTTTAATGTTATTAGGGTTTGGGGTCCACTTCGTTTATTTCCGGCGCACACAATTCGAAATTCAGTGAAATGCATCTCAGAGTTTGAGTAATGAATAGGATTAATTGACTGAATTGGCTTAGTTGAGATGGAATTAAGCGTTCGAGGAGGCGACACACTTACTACTGACGACTGTCATTTCTGGTTGTCACGAGGTGAAGATTACGCCGTTGTTGGGTAAACACTTCAATGCCTCTTACAGACAATCCCAGATGATTGGAGATGCTATTATCTTGGCAGAACGTTTAGGAATCCGCTCGATGAGTCTTTGAGCCGAACGTGACATCATCAGAACTGTACTTACCTGAATGAAGATAAGCGTTTTTTATTATTTGTTTTTGGGAACACATTGTATTTTTAGCCAGGTTTGCACTCAGAGTGAACTGTTTTCGAGCGGTTGTTAAAATGAATGAGAAGCATGTCAGGTTTGTCTCTTCCTGTGATCTGTATGCCAAACTCACAAACATGCCACCTTTTTTTACATCAGTCTTTTTTTTTTTTGCATATTAGCAACGGGTATGATATGTTCTGTGTGTTCTGAAGTCAAAGTGACGCATTGTTCTTATACTGTAGATCAGTATTAAAGCGATCTCTGCTCAAGGTTGATTCTTTATATCTTTCCCACAATCCTCCATCAGATTACATTTTAAAGCAGTTATTATAGTTGACAACCATGAAACCAATTTAACTAAAAGTTGAGTTTAAAAAAAAAAGTATTTGCCATTGCAACATCACTCATTTTTATATTTTATACCTTGACGTAATAAAAGAAAAAAGCTGAAATAAAATGAATAAAAACTAAAGAAACATACAAATGGCAACACCACACAATATAAACTAATAAAACTTTAAAGTGGCAACGCACAATTTTTATGTGTGTGTATATATTCATGAATTAAATTAAAAATACTTCAAATGTACAATATTATTTACATTTATTACAAAATATTATACACTATAATAGTATCTGGCACTAAAATAAAGCTGGCTCATAGTGATTAAACATCTCTTTGGTTTTAATGCCAGAAAATCAGTTTACAAGACCATGAGGGTAATGAACAACATTATTAGGAGAATGTCTTCAGGGGTGTGTTTTTTTACGGTAATAATTTCATATTCTGTGTGTGTTTGTTGTGATGACTATCAGTGGACAGATCAATACTCTCATCAGTACAGCTGATCTGGAGAGTAATTATAACTGGGTGCAATCTAGCAGAAAATTATACCAACAGACTCAACGGCCTTCTGTTCTGCTTAGCAGCTGACATACTGGAGATTTATTCAGAGGCCGTGTGATCAACAGAATCCTGATTAGTCTTAAAACAGAATGCAGTCATTTTTAGTGTTCAAAATATGGGATGTGAATGTATTTAAGACAAATAATTAGCGATCAGTTCAGCAGACTATTAAAATGGACACTGTTTTGTAATTTTAACTTGAAAATAACTGAGGAAGTAAAGACCAATGATATGTTTAAAGGTACCTGCTTATAATTTGTAATGTTTGGTCATTAATCTTAAATGATCTAATAGTTCTGTCCCTAAAAAGCCTAAATTTATTGCTTCAACCATTTTGCTGTTTTTAAAATCCATTTAAAAATGACCAGTATCTTCTTGTAAATCTTTCATTATGTTGTATTATCATCAAATCTTGGATTCAGTTCTTTTGTCAACTTATTTATATATATATATATATATATAATGAACTTAACAATAACTTAGCAAGTTTTAGTCCAGTGTGATAACATTAGCAGTTTCATGAAAAAGAACGTCCAACTTCACATGAGGGTTAAAAAGCTGTGTCATCATCTGTCTCTGTGCGTGAGACAAACGAGATGAGAATCGTCTCAGTCAGAGGAAATCCAGCATGTAATCCTGCTCAGCTCATCACTTTAAGACCTAAGTTACGTAACGCTCAGCACACAGGTAACAACTGTCACTGATACTCCACAAATTTCATAATAACAGGATGAGAGGATAGAAATGTGACCGGAAAGTACAGTACATTCACCAACCACCTGATGACTGTTGCACAAAACTGGACACTGTTTTCTTGATTTCTGATAGTATAGTCTGTTTTTATGTATCTTAGGTGAGTGAAGGCATATAGGTGATGTCAGTCAGTTCGTCGTGAGCAGGGTTAATGCACTGAACGCTCTGGTAACACTTTATTTCAATAGTCCACTTTAGACATACTACTAAAAATAAGTAACTTTGCATCTACATGCTTTATATCGTCTAACACTTTATTTTGATGGGCCCACAACATACACCAGAAGCTTGGCAAGTATATGTCAACTTATTCTACTAACTCTAAACCTACACCTACACCAACAGTCTACTCTGAGAGTTAGTAGACACGTTGTTGTAAATTAATGAGAATTGGTTGCCGTATATTTGACTTATAGTTAGTAGTGACTATCAAAATAAAGTGCAACCAACTCTTTTGATGAAGACCTAATTACAGGATTTGCCAGGTTAGTGATATTGTATTTTTGAAAGATGCTCAGTTTTTGATGATGAACTCATTTTAAATGAAATTGAGTGTTTACTGTTGTCCTTTTGTATTACCTATTTAATACTGTAAAGCTGCTTTGACACAGTCTGTATTGTTAACAGCACTATATAATTGCACTAGCCTATATATCTTTGCAATTATTATAGAAATTGTATTTTATTAAGAATATCAGCACATTTTCTGCTATTTATATGTAAGTAAAGCTTACACCATTTACAAATGTGCAGCTTTTTGGTTCACAAAATGTTAACTGATGTTGGCGTTGTGTGGATTACTTGTTATTGTGGTTATTGTGATGTTTTTATCATCACTCTCATTCTGACGGCACCCATTCAGATCCATTGTTGAGCAAATTCTCCAAATCTCTTCCCATTAGGAAACAAATTCATCTACATTTGGGATGGCCTGAAATTGAAGGATTAATTATTTTTATTATATTGTGAAATATGTATGTTATGAACTGAGATCTGTAATGCAGTGGTTAGACCAGTCTGTCTGATCTGGGTGTAGTTGAGATTTGGAGGGATGAGGAGGAGGATGTTTAATGAGGAGCGTTTCCTGCTGTTTAGTCTGCAGTGACAATGATGATGGTGAGAGAGTTGCAGAATTGAGTAAATGTCGGACTTATAGACACAGAAAGCATTGAGATCTCCTTTTGTTTTTCAGCTCAGCGTGTGTTTGTTCTCAGCACATGAGTGGACAGAGGCTTTCCCAGCTAATACCACTGAAAACACTGTCTGTTTACCTCCTGAATAATGGAGGCTTTCTCATTTCAAACACACAGTTATGCTTGATCTCGCATAAACACCTTATTGTTTCTTATAGGTTTGCTCTGCGTATGTAGCCTTCCGATTTGTTTGTTCAGACAACACTTTCGATAGTTTTGATACTTTTATGTAAGACCCATCATCCCTTAGTATCATGGTTTAACTGAAAGTGCCCTGAAATTAATATAGCCTACATAATGCACAGTGTTTATCAAAGTACCATAGTATTACCATCTGATACCGTCATCATTGTACTATGCATGTTTCTTTAAGACTGGGATATATAACAGATTTGGAAGCTGGCTATAAAATAAAACACAGTCTACACTAAAATTTCAGCACTGCCTTTAAAATATCGCATGAAGGCTACTGTAGACAGATTCATTAATGACCGCGTTTTAGTTTTTAGATCAGAAATTATTCGTGTGCGTTTTATCACCTCACCTGAGCGAGGTTTATGAGTATTCAGCTGAGCGTGCCTCCATTGGTCGATTATCTGCCGACGTAGGCATCAAGGCGGGAACAGCGCGAAACGTGTATTCAATATTCATAAGAAGCCTTGCAGGGGTTTTTAGCGTTTGTGCTGCAGAAGCAGAAACATAGTGAGGAGACACAGTTGAGCGTTACGCATTAAAACATTACAAACGAAAAGAACAGGGAGATTTTGTGTTTTTTTTTTTCAGGTTATGGTTTCATGTTTATCTGTCTAATGGATCTAGTGCAGTTTTATCACCCGGAATCTTTTTCATTCCCTTCTGAACAGAGCAAGTAAGTAACTTATACATTTATTAACTTCATGTGGGGACTTCATTTAGGCTTTTATATGTACTATCGCACTGTACTTAATTTGCTTTGCTGGAACTTTGTTAGGCCTATATTTGTTTAGTCTATATGAAATATTGTAACTATATGCCCTTTTTATAGGATATAGCGTGCATGATCATATATAGCAAAAAAAACCCAAAATGGCTATAATGCTGTTGGACTGGGATCTTCTATTTTATATTATGTAGTGACAATTATTTTAGTGGAAACTGTGCTTACTATGATAGCCTTACTATGATACATTTTTTGGGGGGCGTGAGTAACTTATTCATGACATGTTTTTGCTTTATTCTATTGATTTATAATCAATTTATAATAGAAGACCTATGCATGTTGGAATGTGATAGAGATTAAAGCCAATTTTTAAGAAGACATTTTCATATACCCCTAGATAGATGTTCAGTTTAAGATTGATCAGTTATATAAATTGACTATAAAATATAAAATAATTGATGGATTAAATCATAAAAAAGCAACTTATTAATAAAAAAAATGTTTTAGATGCACATTCCACTTCCACATCATCAGGCTCAGATCAACTAAAATAATGTAACAAGAGAACCTGTTTAATTTTCTCTTGACTTTTTATTCTTAAGCCTGTTAGTTAAAAGCACTAGATGATGATGATTTTCTTTTTCTTAAAGGACCCAGAAATCAATATGTTGATTGGAAGAATATGTAACGTACCATTACTGAGCAATCTTCATTTTAAACAGAGTAAATGATTACTGTAAGGGATGCAGTTGTAAGAGTTGAGAAACTATGAAAAAATCACAACTATAATCCTGCTGTATATTTACGTAAGAATCGAGGCAGAGCACTTTAATAAGCACACGTTCTGGCAGCATTCAGCGGCCGTCTTACAGCAATAGGATTTGAGATGTGTGATGGAGTCACAGGTAATTCCTCTGGATCACAGACAAAAACCCTGATGGGCTTTAGGATCACGTTACTGGCCGCTGTGTGTGTGAGATGGAGTGATAAAACAGGTGTGTTCAGGTGCTGTGTGTGCTGTAAACATTACTTCTGACATAGTGGGAAATATAGTTGTGCTGATAAAAGGAAAAAAACAATGATCTGCTGTTCTCTCAGATTGGAGCTCATTTCACGCACCGTGAAACAAATTCTGGTAAATTTACAGTACACTTGGTTTGAGGTTCATCAAAACTGTCTTTGCATAAAACCGTGGCTAATAAAAATACAAACATTTTAAATTATTATATATACATAAACAACGTGACCTGCACAAGGACAAACGTCATCAGGGTGATGCACGTGATGTTAAAATAATGTTTTTACGGCTATTAGTTTTAATGCCGTTTAAACATTAAACAAACAAGAGTTTGGGGTTGGTAAGTTTTTTTCTTTTTTTTTATGTCTTTTATGTTCATCAAGGCTGCATATATAATAATCATGTGAAATATTATTACAATTTAAAATAACTGTGTTCCATTTTATTGATATGATGCAAAGCTGAATTTTCAGCATTTTCAGTGTTCAGCATTTTACATTGTTACATATTTGTAATTATTTGATAAATAAAAATAAAAAAAAAGATCAGCACTTATTTGATATAAAAATGTTAATATTTAAATGTCTCTGTTTTTGGGCAATGTCCAAAATAAATAAATAGATAGATATATCAATACAAATACAGTTAAATCTAACCTTAAACCTTACAGAAACTATATGGAAAATATTTTGTGTTATAAAAAAAAAAACAATTGCCATAAAATCTAAAATAACTATAACTAAATAACACTATGAAATCTATGTATTTTCTTTAATATGGAGTTCGACTAGAAATTATAATTTTGTACAGCATTATGCAGTGAAATATGTATACTATTTATATAGCTAGAGGTTCATTAGTTAACAACAGTTAACTTGAACTAAAAATGAACAATACTTCTATAGCATTTATTATCTTATCTTAGTATGCTAATTTCAGTTTTTACAGCATTTTTATTACATTAGTGAGCTAACATGAATTAACAATGAATGATTGTGTTTATGAACTAACATTAACAAAGATGAAAAAATACTGTAATAAATGTATTGCTCATTTTTTGTTCATGTTAGTTAATACATTAACTAATGTAAACGAATGACACTATTGTAAAGTGTTACCAAATTTACTTTTTCAGTTAATTTGTTTGTAATGCAGCATGCTACCTCTTTCTTTTAAAATATCACATTTACATTATGCGTAATGATAGTCATTTGTTTTAAGCATTTATCTATAATATTGATTTCCAAAGCTTTCTGGACATGATGTCAGTCAACGGACACTGTCCTGCCTTCATCAAGACTGAGCCATCGAGCCCTTCTTCTCTGTCGGACAGTCTGACCCAGCACAGTCCCGGGGCGTCGTCGGACGCTGGGAGCAGCTACAGTTCTGTAACTAAAGGGAACCCAACAGGTTTGGACTCTCCTGCAGCGGAGGCGGATCTGAGGCCTCCCGGCGCCCCATGCAGGCTGCTGGAAGAAGCGCAGGAGAAGAGCAGATACAGCTTGAGCTCGGGCCCCAAACGCCTCTGCCTTGTGTGTGGAGACGTTGCATCTGGTTTTCACTATGGAGTGGCTTCCTGTGAGGCCTGCAAAGCCTTCTTCAAGCGCACCATTCAAGGTCAGGACACCAGTCAGATGTGTGTTTGTGTGTCCATCCTTCAGTGTTATATAGTAAGACAAGACAAATTTATTTAAATAGCACATTTCATACACAATAGTAACTCAACATGCTTTACATGAAAGAAAAGAAAATCATTAAAAAGTAATCACAACAATAAAACAAGGATTTGAAAAACTTTTAAAATGATTTAAAGTTTGATTTAAAAAAAAGTTAGTTAACTAGTTAATTTAAACAGTTAAAAATAGAAAGTAATTATACATATTGATATACTGTTATTGATTTTGTTTATATTTGGAATGACATTTGATATTTTCTGTTTTTATTTTTGGTTTTAGAAATGTTCTTTTGTGTTTTTTGTCACTTTTATTAGTCTCTTTAAATGTGTTTAGTGTTTTTATTTAGTTATTTAGTAGTTTAATACCTCAACTTAATCTAAACAAAAACAATGCTGCCTTGGCATCTAGCTAAAGAAATTGTTTTACAGCACTAATGTATATATATATATATATATATATATATATATATAATAAGTTTGAGTTGTTATATATATATATATATTATTACTTTTAGTGAGTGATGATAACCCTGGTCTGTAATAAATATATTTAATGCATAGTAAGTGAAACATTCTTGGTTTATTTTCATCTTGAACATATGAACATATTGCACTGTGTCCATTGTGATCTGCTTTGTTGATATACTACACATTTTGATAAATATAGTAGGTGATTCATGTGTAAATGGATCAAATTATTCTTTAAGTTTCAAATAAATGCATCATAACTGAAAAATGCATCATGGTTTCCAGAAAAATAAAAAGTAGCAAAACTGTCTTCAGCTTAGATAATAATCAGAAATGTTTCTTCAGCATATTAGAATAATTTCTGAAGGATCATGTGACACTGAAGACTTGAGTAATGATACTGAAAATTCAAGGAACAAATTACAATAAATCAAAATATTGCTGCTTTTGCTGTATATTGTTATAAAATAAATGCAGCTTATTGAATTAGTTGCAAAAGAGAAAGTGTGTCTGTGTGTGCTTGATACACAGTTTTTGCTTGGTGAATATTTTGATGGTAATGATGGTCTGTTTGTCTCTGTCAGGAAATATTGAGTACAGTTGTTCGGTCAGCAGAGACTGTGAGATCACTAAAAGGAGGAGGAAGTCCTGTCAGGCCTGCCGCTTCACTAAGTGTCTGTCCGTGGGAATGCTGCGAGAAGGTGAGAGAGTGTGTGTGTGTGTGTGTGTGATAATGAATCACAAAAACATCACATTTCTCTGCAGAATTAAAAGAAAATTAATCCTATTTTTAGAACGTTTTTCATATGTTTCAAATGTATTTGTAAAAAAAAAATCCTAACTATCCTTTTTTTTTTAATTAGCATTTTATTTTTCTTGACAGGTTTTGTGAGTTTAGCTACATGCAGAGCAATAAATAGCATGAATGACACTCTACGCAGGTTCTCTTGATTTGTTTTGCTATGAAAGTGTCTGATATTAAGCACACATATATCATGGGCTTCTTTAATATGCAGCTGTACTCAAGTGCTTTCACAAACACAGTCGTAAAAATAATAATTACACGCAGTCAGCAAATAGGGCGAAGAGTTTTGTATTAGTGCAGGTGTGGAGTCGTGTTATTGCTGGCCTGATTTTATTTCAGTGCACCTGCTTTTTATAAAAGTGCTGCCAAAAATGTATAAAAGCCAGTTTCCAGTTTCATGCAGCTGTTTATTGAAGTCAAGCTCTTTTTTTTGACATAATGAGCAAGTTGTTTTTCTTATCCCAGAAACTATCTATATGTGTGTGTGACTCAGGTGTGCGTTTGGACCGGGTGAGAGGAGGAAGGCAGAAATATAAACGGAGAATTGACTCTGATTCCAGCGTCTTCTTCAGTGTACAGCAGCCTCACAGAAAACAGGGTAAGAATCACACTGCACTTCTTAGTATATGTGGCCAGGATTTCTAAATTTAAAAACAAATGTCCCGGTTTTCGGCTATGTGCAACAGTCAGGTTCTGGAAAATAAAAATGTAATAAATTTTCTCCATTGGGAATTTTTTTACGAATTTCAACTATGTGCATCGAGATTAATAAGTGGTGTATGCTTTCGTTAAAGCCATCAATCTGCATTTTTTTAACATGTTTAAAAAAATGTACGCACACACACACACACATATATATATATATATACCAGTCAACATTGTGGAACAAAATCTTTCATTAAAGTTGTCCTAAAACCTAAAATTAGAATGCATTCTTGTCAACTTTTATTAACTTTTTTGGTCCACTTCAATTGTTGACTACTAAATATATATGTGCTTATTCTGCTATAAATTTAATATATTGTTTTAATTTATAAATAATTTTTATTTAATCAACTACTTTAATTTCTTTATTTGTCTTCTAGTTTATATTTCTTATATTTCTCCATCACTTTTTATGTCATTTGCAATGGCTCCTGGGATTGTAGTTCTTTCGCTCTAGAGTCTAGACAGTCGTGTACCTTTGTCTTTTTGCCTGATTTTAAGAATTTTTTTGCTTCAAATAACAGTTTGTATTATTGTGATTCTCCTCTTTGCTGGTTGGCTTAGTTAATTGCTTATAGTAGTTTTTTAAAAGCACAATAATTAAAATTAATAGAAAAACTACATCTAGAACCAATGGTACTGAAAAAGAGGGGTGTGCATTAATGCACTCAATTCATACTTGCTGAAGGGAATTAATTAATGAATAAAAATTTGTATAACAAATAGCATGCAGGCATCGTACATAATCAACCAGTCATGCTGTGTGAGAAGGTGGGATCTACAGAGAACAAGCAAAGTAAAGCAAATTTGTGTATATAATGTATGAGGACTATTGAGAGCATGTCAGCAGGAAAAAAAGCCAAAATCTAGACATTTTAGGTGATTTAGAAATCTGTCCAGAATATGTCTGGGGAAAAGGATATATATAATATATAACGATATATAATATGTGTGAATATTCTGTGTTTGTTTCTGTTAGTGTGCTGCAGCACTCTGGGGGAGAATAAGGTGGTGACCCTGCTGTTGGAGGCGGAGCCAGAAAAGGTGTGTGCCATGCCTGACCCTGCCCTCCCCGACAGTGACATCAAAGCCCTAACGACCCTGTGTGACCTCGCCGACAGAGAGCTGGTGCTCAACATCAGCTGGGCCAAAAACATACCAGGTACTAACAGACCAAAGAGACTTTAATTACACACACACACACACACATATTACCTGCCATTTGTTTTGGATACACAGAGATAAAGTGCTGTTAGTTCGGATGCGTTTCTGTGTAACCTAACAACACACACACACACACAAACAGATTTTGTGGCACCGGAATGTCAGATAAATGAGACGTTTTTATCAGGAATTTGATTATGAAATATCTTCCTGTACACAAGACATTGGTTCTTTTTAACAGCTCTCAATGAAGATTTTTCATAGACTTTTGTTGTCATTAAGTCTTATGTAGTTACTATATACTAACTCTAATGTTTGCTTTATTTGTCAATAATTTTATGAGGATGTCCTCTGTCCTCGTCTATATATGTTTCGACAGATTTAGCTAATTTTTACAACTGTATCTCATACACACACACACACTGGCCAGCACCTGTTTTTGTGTTGATACTGACCTCTGTAGTAATGCTTACAAAACAAACCACAAAACCAGGTGTGTGTGTGTGTGTGTGTGTGTGTGTGTGATTCTCCATAACACGTGACTGATTATATGTCATTGCTATGTGTACTAGATTACAGTATTTGGTAAATAAACACGATTTGTCTGATTTGAAAGAATGTGAATGAATATTTCAAATTTATCTGCATGAGGACATACAGCAGACTAGTTTTATTTATATATACTGACTACACAAATTATAGCATTTTTTAGGTGTCAATTACCAAAAATCTAAACATTGTTCAAAAAAGATCAATTGACTTGGGAAATAAGTTGTAAAACAAAAGAATTTCACACATTATAATAAAATAAAAACAAAATATAACAAATGCGTGTATATATCTATATATAATGTGTATGTGTGTATATATATATATAAGCTATATGCATGTGTGTGTTGTCCTGATAAACCCTACGTTGTGAGGACCGAATGTCCCTACAATGATAGTATAACCTGATATATTTGACCTTGTAAATCACACTAAATCTTTTTGAAAAAACGTACGAATGCAGTTTTCTGTGAGGCTAGTGTTTAGGAGTTAGGGTTAGAGCACACAGTTTGTACAGTATAAAAAGCATTATGTCTATGGAAAGTCTCCACAAAACAAACCAACTTGTGTGTGTTTTTCATGCACGGGCAGTTGTGTGTGTTCATGTCAACAGTGTGTGACAGCAGCATTGTCTTTTCCCTGGCGTCTGAAGCAGAATGTACAATAGAAGAGGACATTGCTGATTTAAATGGCTCTGGGGTTGTTTTATTTGCGTTTGTTTGAGTGTCAAGACAGCTCTTTGATTCCGTTAACACGTTTCACAGATGTCGATATTGCCGCGTCTCCGGAGCTCAGCGTGAACCGAACGCTGCTTCATTCAGCCCGCGATCGATCAGCGCCGAGATCCAATCAGCTAATGAACGTCACTCAGGAGGAGGGCAGCCAGAGATAGCAGTCATTACAGCCCCTGATAAACATCAGTGATGGCTGCTCTCCTCCCTCGCCACGCCAAACTAATCACTGGCTTTTTAATTAAGTGTGAGAGAACGTGAATGAGAAAGATCGGTCCGTCATTGACGCTGTTCTTCAGGGACAAACCTCTGTCAAACAAACAGAGGTCAGAGTTTAGTATCAAATCAGCTCTAAAATTAGGTGGGTTTTATCTGTCACATTTAAAGGTCATTTTCATTCACCTGCTTCAGCATCTCGGAGGCAGTTATTTAGCTGATTCGTTGTATTTATTTAGATATTTGGCTTTAGATAAGTGATTGATTATTTAGCAGCACTTTGGAATAGGTAACACTTGGTAACTACGACTTTTCCCTCAATAAATTCTTAATTTGCTGCTTATTAATAGTTAAGGTAGTTGTTAAGTTTAGGTATTGGGTAGGATTAGGGATGTAGAATAAGGCATTAATATGTGCTTAATTAGCACTAATAAATGGCTAAAATTCTAGTACTATTCATTCTAATAAGCAACTAAAATAAAGCGTTACAGATGATTTTTATTTACTAGATAGTATTTAAATTATTATTATTATTTTTTAATTGACAAGTCAAGTTATATAGCTAGTGATTTGAGCCCAATCTCATGGTAGTTAGTACATATTTTTTACGAGGTGGCTAATTCGTATGACCTCACTCGTACAAATTCATAAGGTTTTTGCTAAATTGTACTTATTTTACAAGTTGCCAATATGTATGAATTTGTACGAATGACCTGCACCTGACCCCGCCCCTAATCCTACCCGTCACTGGGGTTTAGACAAATCGTATAAAATCATGCGAGTGAGGTCGTACAAATTTGTACGCATTAGCATGCATTTGCCACCTATACGTATGAATTGTTTGTGAGGTTGTGTTGGAGATTTAGGCTAATATGTGGTTATTATCAAATTAGATGATTAGGAAATTAGTCATTTGTTTAGATATTGAGGTGATTGTTAGTTAACTGAACATTTACTCCAGTTGTTTGTATTTTTTATTTAGCTGGTTAATTGCAGGATTATTTGTATAGGTATTCAACTGATTTATTTGAACTAGCGGATTATTTACTTATATAAGTGTTTTTATTCTCATTTGCTGATTAGTGTTTCACGAGTTCCCACTTTCTCAGCAAGTAAACATTAATAATAAGCATGTTTGGCGGACTGTCTGGGGAGCAGGCAGGGAACCCGGTGGACTCATTTGCCCCTAGGAGGCGAGGGCTGAGTGATGCTCAGAGCCCGGCCTGTCTTTGATAGGGTAATTAGGAAATGGGAGATTGGCGGCAGCTGGTTATTTGTTTGTCTGTGCTCCTCCCGAAATTTGTTATAAAACATCATTAATTAGCTCTTTACTCACATGACGATTTGATTTAGTTGTTGATTAATTTGAATTAGATGTTTACTGTTTATTCAGACAATTATGCAATTGTTCTCATTCTCAAAAGTTCTCATTTAGCTGATAATTAGTTTAATCAGTCAAGTACGTTATTTGTAGTTTTGATATTTAGTTGATTATTTATTTAAATTATTTTTTGTTGTTAAAATAGTTTGATTGGAATATTTACGTTATTTTAGTTACTAAGTTTAGTTGTTTATTTAGTTTAGGTTATTTGTTTATCCTATTGGTTGTTTAGGTCATTCATTGTTTATTTCGATTATATGTGATTGGTTATTTATTTAGCTATTTACCTGATTTACTTAGGTGTTTGGTAAATAGCTGATTGAAGTTGTTTTATTCATATTTAACTGTTCGGCTAGTTATTTAACAGATTTTTTTAGTTGTTTATATACATATTTAGGTATCTGGTTATTTATAAAACTGTTCAGGTGATTGTTTGCTTTATTTGTGTAGCAGTTTAATTAGTTATTTGTCTGAGTTGTTTATTTTTGATATTTAGGTGCTATTATTTTTTCTTTAGCCAGTGACATGGATCATACATTTATTTAGTTGGTTGTTTTTTAAAAAGACCAGTCTCTCCATCACTCCTGCAGGTTTCTCCAGCCTCTGTCTGTCTGATCAGATGAGTCTCCTGCAGAGCGCCTGGATGGAGATCCTCGTCCTGCGTGTGGCTTTCCGCTCGCTGCCCTGCGAGGACAAGCTGGTGTTTGCGGATGATTACATCATGGATGCTGAACAGGCCAAATCAGCGGGTCTGCTGGAGCTCCACAAGGCCATATTACAGCTGGTGAGCAGGTTCAGGTCCATGAGGCTGGAGAGAGAAGAGTTTGTCACTCTGAAAGCCATCGCTCTCGCCAACTCAGGTGAGGATACAGATACATGCACAGAACGTTAGGAATAGTTTCTGGCTAATAGCAACATGCATTTAATACATGCATTATTTAAAATCAATATGTTTGAATGAAATGCAGAACAAGCGTTCGGAGACCTGAATGACCTGATGTTTTGATTCCCTCTCTCAGACTCGATGCATATAGAGGACGTGGAGGCCGTTCAGGGTCTGCAGGACTCTCTTCATGAGGCTCTTCTGGATTACGAGTGTGTCCATCACAGGGAAGACCCTCGACGGACGGGGAAGCTCATCATGACCCTTCCTCTCCTGCGCCAGACCTCAGCCAAAGCCGTGAGGCACTTCTGCAGCATCAAGCAGGACGGACGCGTTCCCATGCACAAACTCTTCCTGGAACTTCTGGAGGCAAATGTCTGATCCTTTACCTGATTGGACCGTCATACAGAGGTGACACGCCCCTCCAGCACACAGCCGGATGAAGGATTATTCACGAATCCAGGGGGAAAAAGGCATTTGCTATTGTCCTGACACATAACAATAACACAGGATGAACTTGAGAACATAAAAATGAAGTATCAAATATACACATTTTTTTTTTCTTTTAAGAAATTCATAATTTTATTCAACAAGGGTGCATTAAATTGATCAAAAGTGACAGTAAAGACATATAATGCTATAAAAGATTTATACTCCTTTTCAAATCATACCGGGCCCAGACATTAACAAGTGAGTGCTGGATGTGAATAAATATTGTTAAATTATTGGAGAAACTACAGCTTAATCTTGAAGGTGTTCATTGTTTGCGTTTTATTTATCAAGTTAAATTATTCAAGACTTATTTTTAACAACATTTTCAGTTTTCATCACAGAAGAAAGCGTCAGCATTGCCAAATAATAGTAGTCAGTAATTGCTCTCCTCACACAGATATAAAGAAAAAAGTGTTAACAACATCTACTAAAGAATTTAAGTTAAATGTGCTCAGAGATGCAGTCTCTGCAATTAAATCACACAGAGACACACCAAAGCACTTTTATTGAAAAGGTGACCTGATTAGCGTAATAACATACTAATGAAGGATTGTTTTTTTTGTCTCTAGATGCTTGTATTTAGATCTGCACAACTAAAGCTTTTATTTATTCCATAAATGCCATGTTTTACCACATGATCCTTTTAGCTCCCCAAACCGGAAGGTTCTTGCTCGGTGGCAGAAAAGAAAAGCCATGGTAATACCTGTACTCAGCCGTTCACAGAGATGTGAAATTATGTTCTGAAGCAATAACCAATTTGATTTACTTTTTCAGGTTTATATCTCACAATTCTGGGAGAAAGTGGACTTGTGAGATAAAATAACCTTCATGTTTTTTTATCCTGTGCGGAAAACGTGTTTCCATAGTTAGGCCTTTTGGTGTTCAGATACTACATTTAATATGTTTACCGTAACAAAGGAAACTTAAAGTTTTTATGTGAGATAAAGAGAAATGTGTCTGTAAATATGAATAACAGAGAGTCACATGTTCTTCCTTCAGTCTCTGTGAGGAACTCTGCCTCTGTTATTTACCGTTCTGTGTGTTTTCCACCATTTCTGCTTGTGAAGGTTTGTGGATATTGTACGACACTCAATTTTGTCTCATTATTTGTTTGATTATATGCGATACGTTTTTTTTAAATAAATGTCAAAAACGACAAATACATTCAACAATAATCCATTAAACAGTGAACTTCACTTTCATTCTGACATCTGTGTTTTTCTTCTGTGATTTGAAGACTTGAGATGTTTCTCCAGCGGGAATTTAAAACACTTCTGTTTGGAGAGCAAACACCGGTCAGGGTTATATTCACAAAAACATCTGACTGATTATTCAGCTTTTGAGCTGCATCACGCTCATGTGTGTTCAAACACAAAATGTTGAATTCTGTTATTTATCTGTAGATTATGGAAGTCTGGTAGTTTTCTTTTGAAATCAGTACTGCATGACAAATATAAGCAAACATACATTTGACTTCAAACGCAGAGATTAATAAATAAAGTGAATTCAAAGAAATAATTACTCTGTGTTGGATATCATGGATCTGGTGTGTTTCGGCTTTGCGGCATGGATTTAATGAGAATATTTTAGAAGGTTATACTGAGGGTAGTTAACTGGTCTGTAGATCCCTCTCTTAGTGTTTTTCTGTAGGATGTTTTTTCTCTGAGAAAGAGAGATCATTGTGATGGCTGTTGTAGCTTTATGTCTATGAATAATCAAGCTAATCGATGCAGATAAATTAGCAGGCTGTCAGATTCTCCACCTGCATAATTTCACAGGCCGTCAGAAACCATCAACACATTAGTGTCTCCTCACTGAGAAACATTAATGACGCTTGGATAAAAGTTGCTTACTCTGGAAGAACCCTGCTAACAGAATAAACTCAGTGTGTGTGTGTGTGTGTGTGTTGAGCTTGCAGGACAGCTGCTGTTCTGAATTTCTGAGACTATCACCATCTTTCTGTAGTTGGGATATTTTTTTATATTTTTCATGTCAGTTGTCAAAAGTCACCGCTTTTAACCTAAACAACCTTTATCATTTTTGGGTTTCGAGAAAATAATAAATGCATATTATATTAAAAATGGAGGGTTACATATTAAGCTTGGCTTATAATAATTATTACACAATATTAAAGTGTTTATATTGTTCTTACACTTACAGTGCATTAATAATACACTGAAATGGTCACTTGTAAACCAACCTTGGTTGGTTCATTTAATATAAAATAGTAGGCCTATATTGTATTAAATAGGCCTACACATGCAATATACAATTTCATATAAAATAAATTGTCAAAATCTGTCAGGTAAATTTAATAAATAATGCACCAGTTCAGTAATAATTTAATTTATAAAAATAAACTTCAGCCAAGGGTAATTTACAAGTGTCCGAATATAGCGATATAAACCTCACGACTGGTAGCCTATGTACGTTTTACAAGAGACCCTGAAGTCACAGTGAAATCAAAATGGACTATTCTTATCTTTAAGTAGCTAGTCCTAATATTGCAATGTTTAATATAAATGATTTATGCTTACATCATTATTTGTAGCCATAAATCTATTCTAAAAGCCGACAATTGCTGGTTGATTTAGCAAACAGCACCACTGAGAGGAGAGGAGCTCATAGCGCTGCTTTCTGTCAGGCTGTAAGTGAGTCAGTTTATGATTAATTACATCTGCAGATGATTTTATCCCGGAGTGCATTAATTCACTAATAAAGCCTCGATGTCTCGAACGCGGCCGGGCGAAACATGAATGCTGAGCAGGGAATTAATGGATTAGCATTTCAGCGTCTTGATAGATGAAATCTGCTCTCTTTGATATAGTGAGCGTCTTAACATCAGGAACTGACTCATCCACTGGCCTCTTAAATCTGATCATATGTCAGCAGATTGATTATGCCTCATGAATATTTAGTTTAATACTTGATGAAATTATTAGTAAATGTGATTAGTTAAGGCAAATTTGTTTTACAAAATCGTTAAAACGATGATTAGGCTAGTTCTTCTGTATTTCTCTACATCTCTTTGTCATCACAAAGACTGGGGAGATTGATTTCTATTCTTCGGTTAAACTGCAGTAGATTAGTTCATTAATCTGCACTGCCTCTAGGGGCGAAAATATCACATCAAGCTGCAAAATTCACTCACTGAGCTTGAATGCGCGTCAGTCAATAAATCAATCATATTTGAACATATGTTTGTATGTTAGTAATTAACGCCTACTATTATAACTTTTGTTATTTTGAATTCTAATTAAGTTTTTTTTTATTGAAATTTTAACTGCTGTTTTTTTTTGTAGGTTTTAAGGTTTAATCTATTTTACCTTGTTAGTATTATAGTGTTTTTCTAATATTTAAAATGACAATTAATTTTAGTAACTTACTTAGTTTTTAAAGTTGTTTTTTAGACGAGTTATAAGTTATGAAATGGATTTTATTTCAGTTATTTTTTTATTTAAATAAATAAATAAATAAATAAATAAATATTTTTTTTATGGTTTTAGTTAAAATCAATAACCCTGTTTAGCTTAGGTTACCAAACACATCAACGTCTTTATTTGGTTTAAATTAAATTTATATATATATATATATATATATATATATATATACATATATACTTTTTTTTTTGTATTCATTTTTTTAAAATACAGCTGTCCAGACCAAGCCTAAATTGTCTGTTTCATATTTTATGCTTATTTTTAAGATTTATTTATTTTTTATTATATTAATGCAAATAATAATATATGATCTTCTGAAAAACTGTAATGCCAATAACAGGGTTAAACTCTGTTCCTTTAGTGTTTTGAAATCCCGTCCGAAGATGAAAAGTGTGAGTGAGACAGAAAGTGTGTAGCTGGTAAAAAGAGTTTGTGTTCACTGGGTCATATCATAATGACACGGTTTTACTGTGGTAACTGATCTCTCTGTCACCTCCTGTTACCATAGAGCTCTGGAGTACAATTACAGCTGCAGAGACACCTTACACACACACACACACACACACAGTTTCTGTCTTTTCCACACTCAACTTAAAGCGACTGCACAGACCAAACGGCTTCACTGAAGAAGTGCTTTCTGAATACAATACAATGTTTGAGGTCATCACTTACGGTTGATGTTTGAGGGCCGCGTTTCATGTCACACACACTCCTGGGGTCCCTGAACCCCCATGAGAGGAACCACGGACACCGACACCAGTGAGTAAAACTCCTCCTGTCTCTCTGTGACGTTGTTCTTACCGTAATTTTTGTTTTATGACATACTGCTCATCTGACCTCTGAGTTTGGACACAGATGAGATGTGTGCAGCTTCTGTTTGCATAAATGAATAAAACATTTTGCACACATGCTGTGTGCGTCATTTGGACTAAAATAAAAAGAAAACATCAGTCCATCAGTTCAAACCTTGTTTCTGCTAGGAAATGAAAAATAAAAATAACTTAAAATGTATTTCTAATTCTCAGAATAAATGTATAACTCTCAATTTAGACTTATTCTGAGATATAAACATAAAATTGTGAGAATAAAGTCAGAACTCTTAAAATAAAGTACACAGTATATTTACAGTACAATTTTGTTTTATCATGAGTTTATCTCAGTGTTGAAGTTTATATATCACAAACCTGATTTTATACATATTAATTCTGAAATTAAATCTCATAATTCTGACTTTTCCCCTCTTTGAGATATTAAAAAATTGGGTTTCATAAAAATGCTAAAAACCATGATTATGCACAACTATCTAACATTCTCATCTGGAAGAGAGATAGAGAGTCTCTACGGAGATCTCTGGCTATGTGATTACTGCTAAGATCCCTGAAACTAGAGAGACATGACATTTAGCCTCTTATCGGCATCTCTTCATTCACTCTAAATCACTCGTGTGATTTGGTGAGTCTAAGTCCTTTGGAAGTTTGTATTTCTGAGTTTGGGAAGTCATAATTAGACAACTTCAACATAATGATTAAATCATTTGCATCAGTGTTCGGTGCATGTGTGTTCAATTGTATATTATTATAGTGTGCACTAACACTACCAGCCTCTGGACCCCAAAACCAGTCTATTTTTTAAGGTTTTTTTTAAGATTTATACGCCATCTGAAAGTTGAATATATATAATCATGGTTTATATGGCAATATTTGGCCTAGATACAACTATTTGAAAATCTGGAATCAAAATATTGAGAAAATCGCCTTTAAACTTATCCAGTTTAAAGTTTTTATACATATACGGAAGGTAATTTACAAAATATCTTAATGGAACATTACCTTTACATAATTTCCTAATGATTTCTTGTTTAAAAGAAAGAAAGAAAATTTTTTCACTTTTTTTTCACTTTTCACTTTTATTTATATAGCGCTTTTAACAATACAGATTGTAGCAAAGCACTGAACATTATCAAATAGGAGAACAGAG
>JAUCMS010000045.1:15525754-15542899 GCA_032357445.1 Enteromius radiatus
ATAAAACTTTATTTATCAAATGCAGAGACGGTCTCTGTAATCAAACGACGATAATCACTAGAAATTAGGTGTCCCCATATTGACCTATACAGTGTATTGTTGGCTATTGCTAAAAACATTGCCATGCTACTTAGTTATATATACACATATAAAACAGCCTCATTCAAAACATTCTGAGAACCATTCTGTTATTTTTGGCCAACTGCCAGTAATACTGTAATTTCTACAGGAATTTTTTACAGTGTGAACATTTCCAGTGCGCATGTGTCCAAAGGCTGAGCGTTTGGGTCATGGCGGTAGTCCTTGGATCTAAAGCAGTGCTGTGTTTTGTGTCTCAGGTGTGGAGCCTCCCACTACTGCCGGCGGGCGGCTGGGCTCAGGTGCGGGGGGTTCGCCATTCTACCGTGAGATGTGGTTCATTGTACTAATGGCTGGAGTCGCGCTATTGCTGCTGGCTATCATTCTGGCAGTAGTTTTACAGAAGGCTCTCAATAAACCGCCGTTCACCCGAGAACGGCCACCCCTCGTACCAGTGCCGCTCCAGCGCCGCAGCCCACTGGCCGTCTACCCACCCAGCAACTCCTACCTGGTGAGCCCAAAACATCTTTATTTTTTACACTACGCAGGGTTTAGTTGGCATGTGGACAGTGTGTCAATAAGGAAGCAGAAAGATTGCAGAAACCAATTGTAATAAGCAGGCACGGATTACCGAACGGGCCGGCGGGGCCATTGCCCAGGGGCCCTAGGGCTGTGGGGGGCCCGCGGTCGCACTGCCATGGGCACACTGTACGTTCGTGGAAAAGTTGTACGACTGTTGCGGCAACGTTGTGTAGAGGTGTCGGTCAGGGGGCGATGCAAACATTTTGTCAACATAGTGCTGTCCAAGGGGCCCACGCAAACGATTTGCCCAGGGGCCCACCTGACCTATAATCCAACCCTGGTAATAAGCTGTTATTGATTCCAAATTAATTCGGCAGGGAGTCAAAATTCGGCACAACACCGGCAATTCGGTAGTTTTGACCCAGCAATTGGGTTACTACATGAATTGATATATTTTACATAGCACTGGGTTGTATTCAACTCAGCTTTTTTTTCTTTTTCTTTTTTAGCTTTTTTATATGGGTTAAATCTTTGATATAAAAAATACAGACTAAGAAAATATTTTTATTTATTATTATCATCAACATGAAGTGCATTAAACACTGTATTATGCCAACGTTTCCCAAAGTGGGTTTTGTGAAGGGGGTTTATGAGTTAAATGAAAAGATAATAATCAAATCATAAAAACAATATATTTTATATTAATAATATATTTGTTATATCAATTTAAAACGAACAAAATAAAACACTTAAAAAGTTAAATGGTTGATTTGTTTATCTGCATGTCATGTGACCTAGTGATGGGAATAACGGCGTTATAAATAAACGGCGTTACTAACTGCGTTATTTTTTTCTCACTAAGAATTAAGTAATCAAACGAATTGCCCGTTTCCCCCGGTAAAACGCCGTTACCGTTACTGACAGTAAAATGTGGCGTTACTATAATTTATTATAATATCATTAGCATTTTAATTTTCATTTTAATTATTACTAGGCAACTTAATAACTTTGACCAACGTTCTATACGCTACGCTACTGGAGGAATGTTTGTTTATAACTTTGGAAGAAGTTTGTCAGAATTCAAAGTCCTGAGAACGTTCTGCGTCAGCTGTTCAGCTCCTAGACTGTAACATTTAAACGTGATAAATGGATGCCCTTTCGTGGTAAGCTTGCGTTACGCTACTTACTTTATACTGCATGGCATGTCTAGTTTATATAAAAAAAATCGATGTCCAAAATCGATGATGCTGTGTAACTGACCTAAAATTCTTCTAAGGGTAAGGCGTTTGTGAAATAACAATGACAGGTTTGTTCTTCACAGTTCGACACTGTTCCAGAAACAGTAGGGTCTCCGAACAGCGTCACACTGAAGGCTTTCACCATGCACATGGAGGTCAGACCTTTATTTACATACAGTAGCGGCACCTAGTGGAAAAAATAATCACTACAAACATAAGCTGTCTTCATATACTGTGACAGGTGCTATTTTTAATGTCCAAAAAAATAACAACCTTTATATCAGCATTTTATTATCATAGACATAGTGTTATGTTTTGTTAGATTTTATTTTTTTATTTTAATGTTAAAATGTTCATAATTTAGTTGTTTTTAAATAAACAGAAATCTAAAATGAGTCGTTATTTTCTGAGATGTGACAGAAGAGTTGTTTGATGAATCTTGCGGTGTTCTGGTGTTGTTCAGGAGGCGATTGAGAGTAAAGTGATGGAGGAGGATTGTTCTGCTGAGGGTGAGGGGGGTTTGGTGACAGTCTCAGGTCTGTACGCACAAAACCCTTTACAGCGTAGCGTCAGTCAGCTCATCGACAAGAAAGATGAGGAATCATGGGAGCCGCACTTTAGACGCCTGGACAGCGGCCTGGTGAGAGCATCACTTCTGCTGGACACATGCTTTTTCTTCTGAAACATGATTTTGATAACCTGTCATGTGTTTGTCAGTTTGAAGGTGAGGAGTTTGTGGACACCATCAAGGGCTTCAGCACAGTCAGGAAGGAACACACCATGTTCACCGACACCAACCTTTGACCCTCATCTTGACCTTTGACCTTCATCTCACATCATCAGCACTTTCTCTAAAACCTCTTACAATTGAGAGGAAAATGAACTGAGCTGTTTCAGGGAATTCTGAACTGACTCTATGGACTTGTTCCAGTGATACTGACAGAAAGAAACTGGATTATAGTTAAAGTTCACATCAATAAGAAACTACTGTCTTGAAATGAATAAAGGTGACAAACAAGAATTGTTTAACGTTAGCTTAGAAAATGGCAAATTCTGTGCTGAAACATACTACTTTTGCTTTTTTTTAAAATTGGAAAACAAAAATGTCTTGTAATTTTATGATGAATATAATATCTAAGCACAAGAGCCTACTTCATAATAAAAAATATTAGACACAAATATTTTCATTAAAAAGTATTATGTTAAAAGTCACAATCCTTAACATTACTCTGCACTCTGAAGGAATTCTGCAGTTTTGTGGTAATAAATAAAATAATAGATTGTTTATTTATTTTTAAGATATTTATAAAAACAGCTTATTTTCGAGGGCTGTTTTTGCATTTATTACACTTTGATTTTAATTAAAATAGATAGCTTAAAAGGCTGCAGTTTTATTCTGGTAAAAAAACATTGTGTTTGTTATTTTTTATTAGTTGTAAACAGGATTTTTGTATCTAAAAAGAGATCCACAATCCCCTCTGAAAAAGCCTTTAATATATCAACAAAATTAAGATTTTGTATCTGGAAACATATGCAAATTTGTGTATTTTTCTAGATCCCTCATTTGCATATTTAAAATATTGTAAAAAATTGCCTATGCACCTTGATTAATTAACTGTGGAAATATGATTTCCATCAATTACATTTTTAAAAACGGCATCTTGCAATATTACAATATTTGTACAATATGTAATTTAAGTCTCTGGTGTCCCTATAACGTGTCTGTGAAGTTTCAGCTCAAAATGCACCACAGGTCATTTATGATGTAATTTTGAAAATGCCTATTTTGAGTGGAAGAAGAAACAGGCTGATTTTTGTGCCTGTCTGTTTAAATGCAAATGAGCTGCTCCTCCCAGCCCCCTTTTCCAGAATAGATTTGCATCATTACAGCTCATACCTGTTTTGATTCTGATTGCTGAAATCCATTTTAAACAATATTAGTTTAAACTTCTGATGCACACATTTGAAGGACAGTCAAAGGCATGTGACTTCTCATTCACACACAAGTTCAAATAAAAAAACATGAGTTACAAAAACAGTCGGTTAACTATCTAATTAGTTAAACAGCTGGGAACTAAATTGCATGTTTAGATCTGTAAATAAATCAATAAATCCACTGCTCTCTTGTCTCGTGTTTTGCTCAAACTTTCGCCATGGCATACACCATTTTTGCTTGCGAAATCTAAATGACAGTGCAAAAAGGTAGAAACGTACAGATTAAGTGGCGGTAAATTTATAATGAAATCCCTTTGCAACGTCAAAAGGAAGCGAGATGTGCACATTTTTTCAGAGGCTTACAGAAAAAGGCTTACTAAAAGTTACTGGGTACATTTTTTTCTCGTTTCCACTTAAAACTTGGAAAATGTTGATATTCTTGATATGTCACCTTAAAGAAAAAGACTATTCTTAAGGCAAAATTAATATCTCAGAATTTAAGAAGTTAAGTTGTTTTAAGAAGTACAACTTCTTACAGTTTTTATTTAGATTTTCAGAAATTCAGCTCATGACTGGCACTAAAAAGAAAAAGAAAAAAAAGGTTTTACTGAAAGACAAATCAGGCTTGATGAACAGATGCTTTTATTTGAAAACTGCCCTGCTACATACAATGCATTGCTTATAAAATACTAATTCAAAAGGGCCATTAATGCTGCATTAAAAATAAGGTCAGTTTCAAAGTATAAAATTTCATGCATTCAAAAAGGCAGCATTTCATTATTGCTTGTATAAATATATAAACTCTAGTTATTATAGTACGTGTACCCTGATTTACTGTGCACTGCTAATGTGTCTCAGAACCAGGCCACGAGCGCCCGGCGACACCAACAAGAGCTGTAGTTTAATGCTTCACGCTAACATTGTGATCTTCAAAACCGTTCCCTTTGAGACTAATTGAAAGTGCATGAGGCCACGTTTACTTTCTGAAGGCTTTACAAACATGAAAACTATTTCTACCCTCCAATTCCTTTAATTGAACCTTTTGATAAGTTTCAGCCCGCAGAACAGACTGATTTAAAGACTTTTCTTCAATCTAAAGGAATCATTCACTCAGAATTTACATTCATGTTCCAACCCTGTATGACTTTCCTTCATGGAATAAAAAGTTTTGCTAAAAAGTGACTGCGGAAGATTTTAAGTATTATGGCACATGATCCTTGTGGACCTCTTTTATGCACAGAAGAAAATCTTACATCAGAAAGAAAGATCATACAGGTTTTTAGAGTGAAATAACCCTTTAAATGGAGGTTCGTCTAAAAATGAAAATGAGTTCAAAATGTACTCAACCTCAGGGCATTTACATCACTTGCTTAGCAATGGATCCTCTGCACTGAATGGGTGCCGTCAGAACTGTTAAAAAGCAATCAATCATTATCACTTAACAGGTCATTAATTGATGGACTGGATTGGTGTGGATAATTTATGTTTTTATCAGCAGTTTAGACTCTCATTCTGACGGCACCCATTCACTGCAGAACATCCATTGGCATGAAGAAATAAACTCATCTACATTTTAGATGGCCTGAGGGTGAAGAGCTTTTCAGAAAATAGTCATTTTTAGGTGAACTATTGCTTTAAGGTTGTGCATCTACAAGACTCAACAAAATCTCAATCTCTCCATCGAAAAAAACTAAATTGAGCTTTTATAGCCACACATACAAAATATCACCTCCAAGCTGTTTAACAAAAACTAATAAACCAGAGGCAATCATTTAAACTTCTTACAGGACCTTAGTGAGTACAGACAGAAGTCTTTCTCTGTTTATGAATGCGTTTCAGCTCTATATCCCTAAAAATAGAAATCCAGCCTGAGTCAAACATGTCCTTCCTCCACTGCCGAGATCTCACAGATTTCACTTCAACTGATAGCAAATACTTCTCATCAACTCAATATTAATACTGTTACAGAGAAATGTTAGAAAGCTGGTTGATGATCTAGTTACTGGCAATGAAATACATTTTTTTTTTTTTTACAAAGTACCACTAAATCCGTTTCATTCCGATATGATAAACGTTTCGATTTTGCAGCAACATAATCCACTCCTACACAAACATTTGTACCGGCCTCTGCTGGAGAGATTGCTTTAAAAGAATTCCATTCTATGATTTTCAGCAATCGTTATCTTCAATTTCATCTGATGCAAAGATCAAAAGAGGGAAATCTCGCATCTAGAGCTGCACTAAAACAAACTGGATGTGATGCAAACATGCAGTTATGAAAGCTGCTCTGTGGTAACAAGGGTAATCTGACAGTAAGTGAAATGTGAACCGCATTAGGAAATAAACTAAATACTGCACTCAAGCTCCCACATACAACAAAACACACACATTCAGACTGAGAAATAAATGCCACTGGTGTGTCAATTCTGTGCATGATTAATCAAAAATATCATCTGGAGAGATGCAGATGACCGTACCGATGATATTAGCTGCTTTTCACCTCCGGAAACTCTACGTGGGACACAACACTGAAACAAGACAAGGAAAGATAGATCAGTAAAAGCCTGAAATATATTACACTACTGGTCACATATTGTTAGAAGTGTTTTTTTCTTGTTTGTTAATTTGTTTATTAAGCAAGGATGCATTTAATTGTTTAATAGTGACAGTAAAGCCAAGTAAAGAATGATTTCTGAAGGATCATGTGACACTGAAGACTGGGGTAATGATGCTGTAAATTTAGCTTTGATCACAGGAATAAATTACACTTTACAATATACTACTATTTTTAAATTGTAATAACATGTGACCCTAGACTACAAAACCAGTCGCAAGTAGCACAGATGCATTTGTAGCAATAACTGAAAACATATTGTACTGGTCAAAATGATCATTTTTTCCTCTATGCCAAAAATCATTAGCATATTAAATAAAGATCATATTCCTTGAAGATATCTTGTAAATGTCCTACTGTAAATATATCAAAACATAATTTTTGCACCTCAAATTTAGATTTTCAAATAGTTCTCTCTCTAGTATTTTCCTATTCTAACCATATATTCATGAAAAGCTTATTTATTCAGCTTTCTGGTGATGTACAAATCTCAATAAAATAAATACACGTTTTGGGCCAAGGTCACATATTTCTCAACATAACTGATTTTACGCATTAAATAAATGCAGCCTTTGTGGGCAGTAGTTTATATTGTTGCAGTTTATTGTATATTATTACCACAATTTCTTCTTTATGAGACAAATAATGCTCACTAACACACATCACAAAGAAGACAACAAATACTACACACACAGATGACAAAAATCTATTATCTATTTTACACACTCTTGTGGGTGTACTTATCGATGGCTTAAATGCAAAATTATCCCCTGAAGTGAGGGAAAGAATATCCCTTTGTGGACTTCTTTATTTAAAATACCAACATATATTCTCACATACTATTTCCTCAGTCTTAATTAAGACTGTAATCATTAAAATTAGCGATATATAAAAGCAACACACCTCTGTCACCTGTTCTCTCACACCAGTGCTAGAGGTCAAATGCAGCAAGAGCAAAGATAAAACACATAAAACACACAGGAGATCAATGAGGCTCAGACTGACAGTGATGGAGACTGATGAGTGACTCAGATATCTGATACCTTTGAGGATGTAGTCGGTGAGAAGAGCAGGAACTGTGTCACTGTCCTCACGCATGGCATGAAGAACTACAGGGACACACAGAGACACATTCACACAACACTACACCCTCAAGATTTTTGATTTAGGAAGCCGTAACATTATTAAACTAAAAAATAATAACATTTATTTTATTATCTATTTAATAAAATACATTTAAATAATTCAAAATTAAATGTTTAAATTATTAATTAATTTCACAATCATTTACTGTTCCAAGTCACAGTTGTGTGAAGTTACAGAGTCTGATCAAAGTCTAATTTGTGGTCAGATTAAAATGAAAGTAAATTTGTTATCAGTCTGAAAGGTGTTAATTAACTCACTCTTGGTCAGGATCTGCAGGTCTTCTACAGAGGGTGCTCCGTTGCTTCTGTCATATGGGATCACCGTCGTCAGATACTGAAAAACAGACAAAGGTGATCAAAAAAATCCACTTTTATAGATTGTTTGTGCACATGTACAAAAAATATAATTCTAGTGCTGGGCAACAATTAATCACATTCAAAATAAAAAAGTACTTGTTTATATAATATGTGTGTTCACATATACGGTGTATATTCATTCTCTCTCTCTCTATATATATATATATTTATTTATTTTTTAAAAGACACACAGTATATATATTTAGAAAATATTTTACATTAGGTATGCACACTATTGGATTTTTGCAGATATGCAGAGTTATAAATATACTTATTTATTATATAATCATAACATATTTTTCTTAAATATATACATGCATGTGTGTATTTATATATACATCATAAAACACATACACATATATTATGTACAGAAAATTATTTATTCATTTATTCTGGATGTGATTAATCCTTGCCCAGCACTAGATAATTCAAAAGAACAGATGTGTTTAAGATCCTCTTAGTGTTGATTTGGAGAAAAAGGTTAGGTTGTCCCCAAATTATTTTAAACTTGAAGCTGCAGTTGTACTGATATTTAAAACGCATTATGAATTCAGCCAAATTATCGGACAAATTAATAGACGAGGGTTTGTGCAGAGCTTTGAAAATGTTCCAGTTATTCAGAGATGGAGATTTCTATGGATGTATTTTGTGTGGGCTTGCTAATGAGTAATTAGCATCCTTACGGTTCCTGGCACATGTAAGCGGTTGGATCTCTGATCAGCGCTTGTGGTCTTTATCTTCCTCTTTTTCTTTAGCAGCTCTCTGTGTTCCTTCTGTCGGTTCTGCACGTCGATGAGAGCTGAAATGAACGTGTTCTTCACCTCCTTCTCATAGTCCATCTCCTCCCTGACGGCCAGCTGATCGATCAGCTCCTCTGAGAAACCACGGATCTGCCGCTCCACCTCCTCCAGACGCTCCAGCAGCTCAGACACACACAGACCATGCAGGCCTGAGACGGAGAGCAGCAAAAAGATCGAAGTCATTCACACACAAGCTTACTTCCATTTCTACACCACCATTATTTCATAACACGCTCATTTCGACAATCCAGTTCTGTCTGAGATGTAAAAGATACGCGTGGATTACCAACATAACAGCGCTCAAAAAACTTAACAATTAGTACTTAACATTTTGTCAAAATAAATTCAAATACTATGCTAATGCAGGGGTTCTCAAACCTTTTTAATCAGCTGAACCTCTCAGACGTAGTAGTAATCATTTCTTTTTATTGCCATGTCAGCACCTTAGGCTATTTTAATGGCAAAAACAATTAAAAGCATACAAAAAATAGAATAAGAACCAGTAAACAAGATTTTTTACAGTACCATATATTAAAAATATTCTAAAACCTTTTCTGGTAAAATTATACAAAATAACTCTTTAAGTGAGTTCACCTCATATAAGATTTCTACATACATTATAAGCTGAACAGTCCTATTAAATATTTTTCTTTCAGATGACTTTTTATTAATATAGGTCTATATTTTAATAATTTAATGACACATTTGCATGTTCACTTTTCTCTGATATTGGTTAATGGTCAGATGGCATGCAAGTAAACAAATAAACTATTTAATTTTTTTTATTAGTCATTTTATTCATTCACTCATTTTTAAATTAACTACATATACAGCAAGACTTAGCTAAAACATCGTGATTTTTTTTGGAGCATTGTGAATGCGATTTGAACTGATTATGATATTGTATGAAAACTACTTATTTAAAAGTATATTTATATATTATACATCACAATTGTATTAAAAATTTCAATTAATTGTGCAGCCTGTTAATTTAAATAAATATAAGTAATATAATATAAAATAAAATTATTTTGATCAACTCACAAACCCTCTGCAACCATTTGGGAAACAGGCTCATATAAGTAACCATTTTATACATTTTTCAAAGAAAACTGTCAGGAATAAAGAACTAATACTTTAAGATCTGTGAGAGGTTTTGTAGTTTTCTATTGTTTTGATGTTTGAACATTTAGAGTGACTGGTCATTACATTACATTATATATTTGTTTCTGGGATAAAATCCATACTTTACATGTATACAATAATCACCATTTAACACCTAATTATCTAAGGTAGGGTTTCCCTTAATGGGGTTCATGAAGGAACTTGCAAGAGATACTGAGTTGATGCAAACTAAAATAATAATAATAATATACATTGTCTAATATACAAATAATGTAAAATACTAAAATTAAATACAAATATATTTAATATAAAATGTAAATAAATAAAACCAAATTAAAATAAAAGAACAACAAGATTAAACATGACCATTAACCCATATCAGACAACCATGCAAAAATGTTAATTTATTGAAATAATAATAATAACTACTTCAAGTAAATATTTTAGGTGAGAGGAAGTTGGCTGACAAAACACGCTGTGAATACACACATGCAGTACTTACGCTCCTCGTAGCTGCTGCTGGATGTGGAGTGTGTGAGTGTGTGTAACTCGTGCGACATCAAGGAGAGGTCAAACTGAGACGGACTCTCGTGATCCTCATCATCTGGAGACTGTTGCATGATCTCTTCAATCTCCTCTATGACCTGATTAACACGCAGATTATGGAGTGAGCGTCAAAGAAAAGGTATAGAAATATAATCATGAAAATTACAATTGCATCGATTGACTGGCCCTCACTTGGGTCCCTCACTGTTTATACTGTACCTGTTCTGCAGTAAACAGCGGCTCCTCATTCACACATGAGATGATGATGGTGTGCATGTCCATCTGATCTCTGAGCTCCTCATCATCAGACATGTCAAGGTTATTGACCTCTGCACTCTGAAAACACACACAGTATGAGCTCGGTCTGAACAGACTGAAAGAAATACATGGATTAGCGGATGGCAGACGGAGCTCACCTCCTGAGGTCGGAGGTTCAGCGTGGGCAGGTGTAGTGAACGTGTGTGAGAGGTTTTCCAGTCCACTGGCATTACATTGCCGTAATTCTCAGTCAAAGTGTTCCATATCCTGCCAAACATCAAGAAAATAAATGAGAAACACAATATATACAAGATTTTATAAAGTTTGTATACTCTCAACCCTATAAAGCCTGACATGTGAAATATAATTTGTACGTTTAGCCAAAAAAAGTTTGCATGCATGTTGGCGAGACATATTTGACAGTTCAGGCTTCTGATTTGCAAATATATGAAATTTGATGCAGTTGCTCATATTTCTACAATCAAAAAGTAAGCTTAAAGTCTGTTAGCTTGTAATGTAAATCAATTAGATTTAAAAAACAGAATGGCAGCTGATTTGTATAAAATATACATTTCGACTGACACACTATATCTAAATATCGATATACGTCTCAGTTTATGATCCAAGCCCTTTAATTAGTAAGTTAATGACATTTGAGAGCTGAACAAATAACGTTAAACATTTATTAAACGCTGTTGCATTATATTTGATACACGAATCTACCACTGTACGTTTTTGCAGAAATATTTTGGTAAATGAATATGACAGTTTCAAAATAAAGAACCACTGCCAAAATATGGAACCTGACTGTGACCACTAACATTAACGTTAATTCTCTACAAGATCGCGTTGTTTACTTTGAGCAATTAAAACTGGACGACAATATTTATACAAAGGTATTCACTATGTAAAACATACGAAACACCTTATGACATATTTCTCGTTGTTATGATATTTAGAGTTTGTTTTTGTCACTCACTCGTCATCGCGCAGCAGCTCGCGTTCACTCACTGCGCTCACAGAGACGCTCGTGCACGCGCTATCGGAGCACGGGAAGCTCGCGCTCAGCGTCTCGTCGAAGGATGCGAAACTTTGAGTCTGCGGTAAATTCTCCGGTTCCGCGGTCCAGCTGCTGTGTGAATCTGCCGCTTTGAATTCGTTAAAATCCTCCCAGTCTTCATCGAGCGGAGCGACCGGGGCCGCCATGTCTGAGGCGGACGACGGGTACACAGACAACGCGCACGCACTAACGTTAGAGGACGGAGGGGGCGGAGCGACGTTGCCACGCAAACACGCTTAATCAAAGCCGCTTTTAAAAACTTATTTAGGATGATCTATTTTAAAACTTTGTACTTGTAAGAAAAAAAAAACTTATTAAAACCTGTTTGCTGTCATTTTGGTGTTTTTATAAAATGTGAATTTATTAATTTAAGAGTATTAGCTATATGTAGCCTGTCATTTTGTACGTCTTCTCTTTCGCTGTTTATAGTTTTTTTATGAATTAATTATTTATGTGTTTATTTAGTCAAGTGCAATCCATGTTCTGTATTAAATATGTACATTAAAAACAGAATTTTACTTCTGATTATTATGGGTTTTATGTATGCAGTTTCATTATTGTATTTGTAATTTTTGTGTAAATAATGTTTATTTTTCTAACTTTTTAGAATTGTAACTTGTTATATTTAAATTATATATTTGTATTAAATATTTTATAATTATATCTGAGTTTACATAACATTTCTACAAATTATAATAATGAACAATATTAAAAAAAAATAAAGGAGCAAAAACTAACCTACAGTAGAAACGTAATCAGCTATAAAAAAATGATTAGCTACAGTTTATATATATATATATATATATATAATTCCTTTCTTAATGTTACTATAAATTTTACAGTAGCATCTGCTACTATTACTATACCATGGTACCACTATTTGAAGAAGTACTTTCTGCAGGGGGATTATGCTCGTCACAAAAGTAACCAAATATTCTGTAAAGGGTGGTTGCAGTTTAACCCATGCAGGCCAGATTAAATGCTTCATTATGTTTCAAAACCCTGAATGCTTTATTGAAAATATGCATACATAACACATCTCCTACACAACAATACAAAACAGTACAATCACTTTTGAAATAACACATTTAATGCAAATGGATGCCCTTCGTACAGGAGCAGTTATCATGAAGGAAACCTCTCACACGTCTGATTCACAGTCAAACATGAGAGCAACACACCGGCAGTTAGCTGGAAAAGAGAGACCCTCTTGCATATGATTAGTAGAGTACACAAACCCCACAGTACAAGAGTAACAATACTACCCCCATCATCATCATACTCATACACATTACTAATATGTCCAATGCTGTAATGGGCAGCCTTGGTATTAGTTCTTTAAACAATGAGGAGGTGGAATAGCCAAAGAAACTGCTCTCAGATCAGCTAAATCAACAGCAAAGATGTGTCACAGTGCACAAGCATCAGCCTGGTCCGAGCAGCGACCAATTATTGTTGAGATTTTATTTTATTTTTTTGCTTATGGCACAAAATGGTCCTCAAGTAAACAGGCAAAATTCTATGAAAACCAAAAAACAGGCAGATGTTGCTGACCAACTCAATTCGATATCAAAAATCCATTTACAAATCTTTTATAACTGGAAAATCCTCCACAAATTGCTCTCAAATAATTGCTTTATGTTGATTTCCACAAGCTGTCAAGTTGGCGAGGATAAAAATGCCTCATAATAAAGTGACGTAACTTTAGAAAAGTTTTTCTGGATAATTTGGATTTCCGATTGATCTTGCTCCTGCGAGGCAAAGGCCGGGGCGTTTAGCACCATCTTATTACTGCGGAAAGCATTAAAACTATGGTTAATGCAACTATTTTTATTTTTTAATGGAAAGAATGCTAATAATGCTTAAATAAAAGATTAAAAAAAAGAGGAGACAATTTATCTGGTTATAGTTTAATATAATGATACAGAGAAAAAAAAAATATTGTAAACCAAAAAAAGTAACAAAAACTTCCATAAAAACAGGCAGAAATGCAATTCTTTTCAAACATTTAATATCAGTCCATAGCAAATAATTCTCTCCAAAAATGGGATTCAAAAGCCAGATATTTGGTGTAAACAGCTCAGGGAAGGTGACCGAGTGGATACTAGCGCACAGGATGAAATTGTCATGGATATGTAGTGCGGTCAGACGGTTTATTTTAATGCTGGTATGGCTGCTGCAAGAAACATTATAAGGGGCTCTCAGCTCAAACGTTGCTGCATAGGTCATTTATACGCCACAAACTCCTCATCAGGAGCCGAATATCTGATTGACAGTTTGAGTGTCACAGTATCTTTCTGTTTAAAGCTGTGCGTTTCATCCTCAAAGTCAATTTAAATTTGTACTAATATAACAAAGTCTCTCTCCCGAACGCCACCTCTAAGGTAAGTGGTGAAAATAAAGAACTTTGCTAACAGCTTTCTTAAAAAAAAAAACAAAAAAACAAAACAAAAAATATACAAAATGGTTCTCAAGGTTTTGTTCCACAGATGAAGGTCTCTGGGGCTTCAGTCAGATTCTGTTAAAATGATTCGTACGGCTAAACAAGGGACACACTCGCGCTGGTGTGAAAAAACAGTGCCACATGCGAACGTACACCAACTTTAGGCACATTTGAACACTCATACACTCACACACACAGCTGTGCTACAGAAGGGAGGCTGAAGCAGAATTCAGTCGAAACAGCGACCTCTGACCCCTGCTGATGCGTCTGGGAGTCCGGTTGAAACCAATGCATTTGTGTTCTGAAAGATTTAAAAAACAAAAACAGAAAAACTATAGCACTCCATCATCAACACTAAAGCCCAAGCCGATCAGCTGCTAAAGGAACAAAAGAGAGAATTGCTAGGACTAGTATTTCTTTTTTTTTAAAAAGTGCTTCGTCCTCTGTCGCTGGAGGATCGAGAGCGAGAGAGAGAGAAGAACATTGAGTGTAAGTTTATTACACCCGCCCGGGCGCTCCAGCTCTCGTCTTCAGGCCTAATGAAAGGGTAATAATGGGAACAGCCACGGGAACCCTGCGGCGGGAAAGAGATCAGATCCGTCAGTATGGAAGCGGGTCGGATCAGCATCAGGTCTCTGCTGCCTCCGGACTCTTGAAAGCGAGGCTCTAGATCTCTTTCGTGTTTGCGCTCTTGCGTTGTGGAGGAGGACAATGCTTTAATCGTGTTTTTCTCTGTTGGATTTCGCATTTTTACAATGCGACAGGTTATCTTTTCCAGGTCTGCCATCAACTGTCCATACTGCTGCAGCTCTCTGAGAAAACGAGAAAAAAACAACATTTAAATGTATAATATTTTTAAATGTAATTCAAGATTCAAAAATATGAAGCTCTGCTTTCAACATTAATAAAGCAAGTCAGAATATTAGAATGATTTCTGAAGCATCATGTGACACTGGAGCAATTATCCTGAAAATTCAGCTTTGCATCACAGGAAAAAAATACATTTTACAATATATTCAAACACACAACAGCTTTATTAAATTGTAATAACATTTAGCAATTTTACTGGTTTTTACTTTATTTTTTATCTAATCAATGCAGCCTTGGTGAGCAGATGACACTTAAGAAAGAAAAAACAAAACAAAACTACAAAATCCTGAACAATCTTGTATAAAATAAGTGTGATTTACACTCACACACACACACAAAAACCTCAAACAAAACACATTGAAACAAATGAGATATAAAGATATGGTTTTTAATTTTTTTTCCTTAAGAGAGTGTTTTGTAATTACAAAAAAGAAAAGTCTATTCAGATATATGCAAAAACTGGGCTTTTGTCTTATTCACTAGAAAAAAAGTTTATGCAATCATGAGACAATTATACACTACTGGCTGAATGTCCAACAGCCTAACGCCCCGTTTACACTAGTGCATTTTAAGTTTTAAAACTGCTATGAATACGCCCCTATCGTTTACACTACTCCGGCATTTTCCAACCTCGAAAACAAAGACTTTTGAAAATGCTGCAGGCCCCGTTTTAGTTTGAAAATGCTGGGGTTGCGTTTCAGTGTAAATGGAGCAAAACGTTGGCTTGGCTGCCCACATTTTCTCTGAGTATCCTTGACGACTGTGTAAACAATAACATCAGCCCGTTATTGTACCCATAGATAAGTGTTTGTAGATTCCTCAACCAACCGCTCCGAGCACTGCAATTAAAATAATAGGGTTATATATTTTTATATAATAGGGAAATAATAGCTGTACCTGCATAAATGTTCATGTGACATGCGTTTTAGGTTGTGTAGAGTAAACAGCGATGGTTTCTAAAACGCAGCAGAAACACTCTGTGTAAACCCAGATTCTAAAACACTGTTTTAAAGCAAAAAAGCACTAGTGTAAACAGGGCCTAAAATAAGATTAAACTGTTAGTTTAAACAGTGTAATGTTTAAAGCCAACATAAAAAAGGATTCACAACCCTTTTTATTTTTGGAACAGGCATTTCAATGAATTAGAGAGAACCAAAAAAAAAAAAAATTTACATTTTAAAATGACAATATTATATTTTCCAACAAAAAAAAAAAAATCTAAAAATTCTAATAGCATTATATAGACTACACAGTTATAATTATCTGTATGACAGATATTTGGAAGTCAGGAAAAATTAAAAAATTAATTTAATTTTGTTTTTTAAAGTGTCAAAAATAAGACATTATTTCCAAATGCATTTGTATGCGTAATACACGATGAGACCAGAAATGTGTATTAAATCCTGATGATTTTAGAAACATGATTGAAACTCAATAACGATGGAGAAACTCAATAAAACTAAACCTAGATTATTGTGTTATCATCAATGAATCTGAAGAATGGAAGCTTTAACTCTCTGAGTAATTACACATCCTGTATGTTCTGTGATTGGAGAGCATGTCTGTACCATTGAGGCTGTCCAGCTCTTGTGCGTCCAGGAAGGGTGCGGGTCCCCAGATACGGACTGTGCCGTCGTCAGAAGCGCTGGCCATAAGACTGGGAATACAGGGGTTCCAGCTGACACAGTTGACTGTGCGCGTGTGTCCTGTCAGCTCCACAATCGGGAGCTCGCTGCGCTTGTGCCAAATATATACCTTATGATCTGAGAGAGAGCAAGATCGAGTGAGAATGATTCATATGAAGCACACCTGAAGAGAGAAGCTGAGGAATAAACCAAAGCACCTTCACTGCCGCTGGCGATGAAATCCTCGTTGTGTCCACCGAAGCAGGAGTGAATGGTGTAGAAACCCTGTGTCACACCCTGATACTTCCTGACCAACACACGGTCCTGTAGGTCCCAGAGATGAACGCCCTGTTACGAACAAACATGACATTTGGTTAGGACAACGTGTATACAACAATGAAAGATGGTAAATAAAATACAGAAAACATTACTATAGGGGTGGGCACAGACTGTTTAATCTAGATTAATTTTGAAATTAATCTAGATTAAAATGGCTCATTTGAATTCTGCCAAAGGCATTCAGAATATG
>JAUCMS010000045.1:15546924-15570547 GCA_032357445.1 Enteromius radiatus
TTAGCGCGATGATCTCATCTTAGATGTCTCAATTCATCTCGGATGTTTTAAGCGAGGTACGAAGAACGGGCCCCAGGGGTGTAAAACTCAATTCCCAATTATTAGATCCAACCTTGCTCCAACACACAACATATGCAGTTTTGAAGGACTCCAGGAATCAATGCCCTCCAGGAATTGAGTTTGACACTTCTGACCTAAACAACTCAATATGAGCAGATGAAGCCTTCTTCAAGAATCGGTTAAAAACACAGCTCATCCATCTTTATTTGATCCTCTGACGCTAGCACTCTCTATTCTAATTCTATTCTTCAAAGGAACACGTCAGCTTTTTTGGAAATAGGCTCATTCTCCAAATCCCCCAGAGTTAAGATGAGTTTTACCGTTTTGAAATCTGTTCAGCCAATCTCCGGGTCTGGCAATAGCGCTTTTAGCCTATATCATTGAATCCAATTAGACCAGTAGCATTGTGTTAAAAAATGATCAAAGAATTTTAATATTTTTCCTAAATAAAACTTATAACATTATTATAACTTATTACAATATAAAAGTTATATTGTGTGCTAAGACCGCCGGAAAATGAAAAGTTGTGATTTTCTAGGCCGATTCATTTCAGCTTAATAATCAGCATGATATTCGCCAAGCAGTCATGTATTTTGAAATAATCTTGGCTGTGTTTCTCCAAGAGAGGTACAGTATCTCACAAAAGTGAGTACACCCCTCACATTTTGGTAGATTTTTTATTATATCTTTTCAAGGGAAAACGCTAAAGATATGAAACTCTGATAGAATGTAAAGTAATCAGTGAACAGCTTGTATAATGGTGTAAAGTTGATGTCCCCTCAAAATAACTCAACACACGGCCATTAATGTCTGAACTGCTGGCAACAAAACTGAGGGGTGTACTCACTTTTGTGAGATACTGTATATTTCTTATTGAGGGAAGCAAGGATGAACCTTGCAAGGCGTAGTTACACAAAAAAAAATCTCACAAGCACTCATTTACCTTGTTAATTCATTCTTCTATATTTTGTGTGTTTGAACGCCGGAATGATTTGGGTGTAAGGCTGTAAAACATGCAGATTAAGTTTTTTGTATTGCTTCTTTCAAAAAAGCGGAGGGCAGCTATTGCGAGTGCAATGCGCATATGTCAATAAATATAGCCTAAAAAACATGCAGTCAATTGAAATATTGAAATATGTTCTTCTAAATGTATTATGTCCAGGCACTGAACGCGATTTCCGGTGTGATACAAAGCAGAGAAACATGAAAAAACCTCATATGCACTCAACTTAATATGTTCTTATAATTATATTCTGTAAATTCACTGGAGTGTTTTTAGTCATAAGGCTCAATTAGGGTGGTTCAGTGAGCTCTCACTGTCCACGCTGGAAAGTAGTCCCCAGCTTGCAAGACACTCTACCTGTGCAAGCCAGAGTATCTGGCGCTGCATGATATCACTGCCATCACTTCCCTGATTATTATGCCGGAGTGGGAGTAGTTCCTAATCATATCGACCTAGAATATTTTCGCTGGTCTTAGTACATGATATAACTACAGAAGAGTCAAATTTTAAATAGGAAAAATACCAAAACTGTCATTTTTGAAAATGATGCTACTAATTGGATTCAATGATTTATGCTAAGCTATGCTAAAAGTCCTACGGCCGGACCGGAGATGATGGAATAGAGTAGGATAAAAAGCCTATTTCCATAAAAGGAGTGGAGTGTTCCTTTAAAAAAAAAAAAAAAAAAAAAAAATAGTACTCCAGGGTTTCTCAAATCTTACCCTGGAGGTCTGATGCACTGCAGAGTTTAGCTCTAACCCTAATCAAACACACCAGAGCATGTTAATGTTAATGTCTTAAGGATCATTAGAAAATCACAGGTAGAGTTTTATCAGGGTTGAAGCTAAACTCTGCAGTGCATCAGACCTCCACAGTAAAATCTGAGAAACCCTGCTCTACTCTATTCATTTTCTGTTTGCTTTTTTTATTTAAACTAAACTAACTCTAGCTTTTCTACTCCTTTTGTATCTTATTTATTTTACCTTTTATTTATTATACAATTAATAAAAGCAAAGAAGGCCTCCAACACTAGCTTGATCTATTCTTGCTCTTTTGTTGAGTTTGATTGTTTCCATTGTCCTCATTTGTAAGTCACTTTGGAAGAAAATGTGTCTGAGTAAATGTAAATAATATTTATTGACTTCATTTTATAGGATTTTGAAAAAAATATGAAAATAATAAAATTACACATATGCAATGTACAAATTACAAAATAAATAATAATTGATTTTAACATTTTTACCAAGTCAGCAATAATTGTTTACTCTTTATTTTTTCATGTGTAGTTACATGTACTTACTGAAGTAATAACAATAAATTATGCTTAATTAAGCAATAAACTCAAATCCAACAAGTCTTTGGTATGTCTTCATTTATATAGCCCTGTGAATGTTTATGAGGTTGTACACTCACTCTGGAGTTTGTCCAGTAATCTACATCGTGATCCAGCACCTTTCCCCTCCCATTCAGCCTTTGCCTTCAGATCCTCAGGGTGACTGCACATCAGATACCTAAAAAAACAAACCCCATGGCCAATCAGAGTCACTGAGAGCTGTCACAGCCAATCACATAATAATTATCTTTTTATTTAAATAACACTAGTGGAAATTGCAAACAGAAATGAAAAAAAGAAAAAAAAATAGTCAAATGAAATCTTTAGCAATAATATCTAAACCTTTCAGGACAGAGTTTATCTAGAAAGTATGATTAACTGTGAGTATCTAGTACCCGCTGAGCACGTGGATTCGATCTGTGTTGTATTTGAGCGGAGTCAACTCTCCTCTCAACACCTGCAGAGCTTCCAGAACTTTTCCATCCTCCAAATATTCCAGATACTTCTGCTGTAATAGCAGAAACTTCATCCGCTGGAACCAAAGAGAGAAAGAAAAAAAAAAAAGATTCACTTTCAGTAGCACTTCAGTGACTCATTTATCAAATGTGTGGCTAAATAGTCCACTTTACATTCACAACAGTCAAAACTAAATAGGTTGGTATTTAAATCAGTTTTTTTTTTTTTTTAAGAGGAACTATTTTGGTCTTCACTCAGACACAGAATTACAAACACTAATCTGGCAAGGCTAGTGTTGACTTAAAGAGGCACCAATTTAAAACCTAAAGAAATATTACTATTTTTTTCCTGTTGCACCATAGAAATTAAACTACACATAAATTAAATATTCATAGAAGAATTAATGGTTGAAATAAAACAGCAGATTATTGCATCAATAAACAAATTTTATTTTACCTAGTTTTATAGAAATATGTTGACAAACACAGATTTACATTTTAAATACAGAGAATATTATGTGAATAAATGGCCCTTAAATAAACTATTTCAGTTAGTTTGTGAATGTTATTTACACTGCCCTCCAAAAGTTTGTAAATGCCCTAGAAAAACGGGGGTTTTTGGCAATATTGGCATGAATCCTTTTTAATTTGTGGTAATTTTGCACTGATAAGGGACAACACAAACTACGAAAACCTATTCTAATACATCAGTTTATACATACAAAATACTTGAATTTTCGATTCATCAGAATATCCACTATTAGCAGCTAATACAGCTCTGCATAATCTGACCATCCGAGCTGTCAGTTTCGTCAAACATTGACTTGATATATTACTCTTCAAGCCTCCTGAAGGATTGGACACTTCTTACGGACATCACAGTCCAGTTCCTCCCATAGTAGCTCAAACTTGACATGTATATATATATTGCCATTATTAGGTAACCAAAATGAAAATGATTATGGCTGGTTTTCAAAGATAATGTATAGTTACTTTAATTGCACAGTATGTGCACTAAAATATATATATATATATATATGGATTTATGCTGATATCATCAAAAACCACACTTTGCAAGGGGTGTTTCCAAACTTTTGGAGGGCTGTATGCATATAAAAATATGTTACTTAATGATAAAGTAAATAAACCCTTATTTTTACAGCAAATTATGTGAGGTAGTAAACCTTGGCTCAATAATTTGATGGCCACTATTGGATCATTAGAGGTAAATGTCATATTAATGTCATTTTATTCCAAATCCGTTCCAATGAAGAAACATTTTTATCAAATTTTCATTTTTGCAACCAAATTAATCACAGAGACAGTTAAAAATGAGCTAGTTCATAAGCCTCTAGTGTACTCTTTGTGTGTCAAGTTTTTAGTAAGAAGCATTTAAGTAAACAGCTGGTGCTACCATAGCGAGAATGATTACTACAACACTTGTTCCAGATGAAGCTTTCAGTATTAAGAGTGCATGCTCTTACCACAATAGCATTAGGTGAATGCATCAACGCTTTCAGCTCATTGAGGTCGTTTTCAGCCTGTGTCCCACAAAGAAACAAAAGCATCAGCTCAGCATTTTCATCCAGCATTTTAGGAGAAAATCTATCACCATCAACCATATAGGGTTAACTATATTTAAATTAAATATAATTGCCCCCAAAAAGTATCTAGACACATCATCCTTAAACTTTCTGAACGTCTTTGTATTAGATTAGAAAAACACCAAAAGTGTTGTGCATTTTAAAGAAAGACCAAAAAGCAAAACACACTGAATGTGTTATCATTTTAAAAAAATGTATCAGCATTTTCTTCACAAAATCCCTTTCTAAGAAAAAAGCTGTATGTTTTTAAGTTGGCCTCTATAAATAGATGGAAAACTAGAAACAAATTAGGTGGAAAAATAGGATTCAGCTTTGCCGCTGTTAGTTGAGAAAGGCACAAGACAAGGAAAGAGAGAAGTAAACCTAAAACCCTGTTCGAAACAGCTGCTTCAGCTCCTCAAGACAGAAGAACGATCAACTAAATGTGCAAATCATTTCTAGAGTTGGTCTTATCCCACCAAGAGCTCTGAAAAGCATTTTCTTAAAAGTTGAGCATGATTGTTGTTTCTGCCTGACATCTTAGAAGAACTTTATTTTAATAAACTTACTTCTTCCTGTATGAATTATAACAACCAAAGGAAAATGGTCATAGCGCCAAACACTCATCCAAATGTCCAGTAGACTAATAGTATATTGTGTGTAGATCCAAAAATACAAGAGGTATAAAAACAAAAAAAGATCTGGACTGAGCTTTGTGTGGATATTTTTTTGAAACATGATGAGTTCACTTTTCAAGTGGCCCCAGACTCCTTCCTTTCAATTTAGTTATGAAGTAAACAGAAAAAGGAAATACCTGCTATCATCCCCTGAAAAAAAAAAAAAAAAACAAACTGTGAGAAAGTCTTTAAAGAAAGCTTTACCAGAGAAACTCTCTTTAAATGCAATTAATTAAGAATTAAGCTTTTTTTTTTCACCGTCCCCTCATATCTATGCACATTTGCATGACCTTTGACCTACAGTTCACCCACCACTCAGCACGATCAGATCTTAGTAAAAATGTCACTGAATTCACAACTTATTTAGAACCCTATGCTTTCTACAACGGTTTTAATTAAACAGTATTTTTAAGAAACATCACAATATTTCTGATGTTTTTTTTAACCGTAATCCTGCAAAAATGTACGTAATTCTAATATAAGTACTTATTTAATTTTAGTTTATTTGAAAGATGATTCAACCTAAATTGTTATAGTTTTATACATTAATTTGGTTCCCACCATATGTTGAACATATAAATATAGTTTGTGTTTTATCATACAACAAAAATAAATAAAAATGAAAAGAATGCAGAACTTATGGAAGATTAAATTAACTGTATATGGAACTTTTAGTGTTAAAATAAATTATTGAATCGCTAAACTTTTAATAATTCAAATGATTATGTATACTGTTTTATTAGTAAAATCTATTCAAACCATTAATATAGAATTTGAAAAATCAAAATGGTAAACAGAATCTAAAAAAAAAAAAAAAAAAACAAGAAATTTGAGGGAATAACATGGATTTCATTGTGCCCTGTTTACTGTAATTTAATATCGTGGATATTTCCTAATGTAATAAGATATTTAAATGACGAAAAAGTAGCCTAGGAACTGGCTGGTTTGGTGAAAACTGGTTGTTTGCTCGTTTATTATTATTTTGTTTAGTGCCATGCCAACTACCACAAGTGAAAAATAGAAAATGTAAAACATAAAAAGTTAAAAAATAATCTTTTATAAAATCAAAACTCAAATGAACCCAGCCTCACTTCATCAAACCTAAGATCCAAAGAAAAAAGAAAGAAAGTGGTTGAAAAATCTGCAAACACACACCAAAAAACCTCAATTATCTTTACCATGTTCTGATGCATCATGCACAATAAAAACCAAGGAAAGTAATTAATAAAGTACTGGGCATGAAATTGTGTCAGCTTTGACAGAACCAAGAATAACTCTCCAGTTAGCCACCAAAGTCACAACACTACATGTGAAGTGTGGAATAAGCTCACCTTGTCCCATTCACCTTCCATGACATGGTTCCGGAATTTAGTGGCTGACGGATGCTCCAGTCTACAACCAGATTCCTGCATCAACAAATCCACCGTCTGACTGGAAAGAGACAGAGAGACCTCACACACATGAGCAATGCATTACATTGGATTTAACACTTCACATTTATTTGACCTTTACAGAAAACAACAACCAATGCATGATTGTTTCTATTTGCCATCTTTGAGTAAAACAACAGCTAGCACTTGCTCATTACTGCTTGCATCCCATCTGACATTGAGAAGAAAAAAAAAAAAGTGAAAAAAAAAAAAAAAGGCCAACTATCAACCCTCGAGTTCCTAACACATGTATTAACATTTTCATAAAAGCAATAACACACTCAGGCTTTGCTATGTTATGAAAATAATCACAAGATGAAGGTGTTCTGGGGATTCTGTATGCACCTGCATCACTCTGCCACATAGCAGCTGATATCAGTACTCTTGCAAAATATGCAGCAGGGGCTGGCACTCTCCCTGGCAGTAGCAGCTCGCGCTGCCACTTCCGGTGGCATCCCCAGCTGCCAGGGATTTCCAGTTGCTAGTCGCTACTGGCATTGGCAGCTCGTCGTGCCACTATCACTTTATTCAGTAAAAACTAAATATATATATATATATATATATACATACACATACACACATATGTGATATAAACACACACACACATATATATATATAATGTGATTTCAAAGCGCATTTCGTGAATTATTTGATTCAAAACTAGACTTATAGCGTGTTTCGCGAATCATTTTATCCCCACCGTGGGAAACCAGAGGTGGGTATATGAATATATATTCAATATTATATACACACAGTGGGTACAGAAAGTATTCAGACCCCCCAAGAATTTTCCACTCTTTGTTATATTGCAGCCATTTCCTAAAACCATTTAAGTTCTTTTTTTGCTCATTAATGTACACACAGTACCCCATATTGACACAGAATTGTTGACATTTTTGCAGATTTATTACAAAAGTAAAACTGAAATATCCTTCCTAATATTCCTAAATATGGTCCTAAGTATTCAGATCCTTTGAAGAGCCTTGGTGAGAGTGGTAAAGAAGTTCCCAAAGATCACTGTGGCTGAGCTCCAGAGATGCAGTCGGGAGATGGGAGTAAGTAGTAGAAAGTTGTAGAAAGTCAACCATCACTGCAGCCCTCCACCAGTCTGGGCTTTATGGCAGAGTGGCCCGACAGAAGCCTCAGTGTAATACACATGAAAGCCTGCATGCTAAAAAACACTTGAAGGACTCCTAGATGGTGAGAAATAAGATTCTCTGGTCTGATGAGACCAGATATTTGGCCTTAATTCTAAGCGGTATGTGTGGAGAAAACCAGGCACTACTCATCACCTGTCCAATATAGTCTCAACAGTGAAGCATGGTGGGGGCAGCATCATGCTGTGGGCGTGGATGAAAACTTTCTCCAGAGTGCTCAGGACCTCAGGCTGGGCCAAAGGTTTACCTTCCAACTGTATTAGATCAAAAGGGTGCTTCTACTAAATACTTAGGACCATGTGATATTTCAGTATTTCTTTTTTAATAAATCTGCTGGCTGCAATATAACAAATAGTGAAAAATGTAAGGGGGTCTGAATACTTTCGTACACACTGTATATACACACACACATAACGAGACGGTTCTAGTGAAACATAATGAAACCATCCAAAAAACACTTTTTTAAAAAATTTGTTTTATTTTATGATGAATGTTATTAGGGATAGATCATTCATCCTCAAATCTGACAAATAGTTTGTATTTTCCCCTGTCCAGCATTTTGTTGCAGAAGACATCATAATCTTCTTTTCTTTCAAAAGGGTTCAGCTGGAGAGTCTTCATCAAAGTCACCCATCCAGCTTTGTAATTTAGATAAGCATGCTATTTGTATAGAAATTGAATCTCTGAAAAACATTTTCCCACATAAAATTGATATACTTAATAATTAAACAGCCCAGTTCGCATTTAACTCTTTATTTATTTGCATGAATGCAAAATAATCAGTCAAAATTTACATAACCTCAAAGCAACAAGGGCTTACTGAATCTATGTTTGTGTGTTGTACGGCTTCTGCCTACATTCTTTGCCTGCCATCAGTGAAGGCAAGAGAGGCAGAGACTTTTTAAGGAAATAAAAATGGATTAGAAAACGATATTACAAAAATAAATAAAAATTTAAAAAAATAAACGCAAGTATTACAAAATATTAAAAAGACATTAAAAAGTGTAAAATTCACTTCCAGTGGCATTCTCAGCTGCCACTGCCAGCTCTCTCTCCTTATGCGTGTCATATTGTTTTATTATGGCATGAAATGGTCCCATATTCACAATTTATCATTTATGTAGAAAACAGAAAAACACAGACAAGCTCAAACATGCAGATGAAAATGACGGCAGTGATTGGGACGCTACAGACAGGTGAAGGCTTCTAGAACAGTGAAGTGTTTTGAATGCAGGGTCTGACAGAATGACGTCATGCTATGATTACAAAAGAGAGAGTGTATATGTGTGTGTGTGTGTGAGGGGGGAGGGGATGGATGTTTTCAGTTTTCTTGATGTTTTCGGTTCATCTTGTAGTCTAGATCTCGGACTTGTGTGTTCAAGCACGCATACATATATTGTGATCGTTCTGGATTCATATTTTGTGGTTAGAATTTGAATAGCAGCTGATGGCTTTAGCAGATCTTCACTAAAATTAGATTCAAGCTTCTTTCTAATGTAAACCAGCTGCTGCTACACACACACACACATTCCACAGCCGCCATTAAAAGACAACCACACACAAAATGTCATAATGATTTGATAAAGCGTAAACGCACATATGTGATAAATCAGCGAAGGGATGTTAATTTGTAATGAATTCATCTGTACTTTCTACACTATTAAAGCTCAAATATGTTTCTGGGCCCAGACAAATAACGTTACTTGACACAGACGTACAGCTGTCATCTGTGGTCGCATCTCTCTTTGTGTGTAACTGCCGGAAAGGCCTATTCTGGGTTAAATCATGGATAAATATAAGTTATCTCATTTTCTCAGGGAGTAAAGGTTTTGACTGTCACTGAACGCGACTTTTAAAGCTCGACGTCGCGAGCTCGCTTCGTTGATCACATAACAGCTGCAAAATCCGCGATCTGTCAAACAGAACCGACTCGGTCCGGTTGTGTACCGCGAGACTTACTTCAGCCCTAATCCGTGAAGATGCTGTCCGATGAGGCGGATCACGTCCTCCTCCGCCTGAGACAGACGCTTTTTCTTCTTCAGGGAACCCAAACCAGTCCCGGAGGCCCCCGAAGCCGAGCCTGCGTTGCTCTGGAGGCCGTTGGCATCTCCGTTCTGCGCGTTGGCTGAGTGGTTCTGCTCCTGTCCGGTCCCGTTCGACTGCATGTTGGTGCCGGTTCGGCTGAGGTGGGTCGCTGACGAAAGGCCCGCTGAAGCCCCGGGCTCTCCTACTCCCTCCGCCGCCGAGGCTCGGTGCTTCTTCCGCGGGGGCGGCGACGCTCCGCCGGTGTCCGAGTCGGAGGAGGAGGAAGCGGAGGCCAGAGTTTCCTCACCGAGAGCGGCCGTGGTTAGAAGCCGGTGAAGCCCGGGGGAGGGGAAAGAGGCGTCGGGCTCCCGCGGTCCAGAGCGAGTTCTGTGCGAGGCTCGTTCGTTCGTGTTGTTGTTGTTTCTCTCCAAACAGCTGCAGATCTAATGGCGTCCAGACGCGCTGACGTCACCGGACATTCCCCTGCTGCCTCACTTCCGGACGGCGCTCCAGCCAAAAGGGGGCGCAATCGAAAACTTACAACATAACGTACTAGTAATTCATCAATAATTATCCTCATTTATAACAGATTATCAGGGCACTAGATATATTAAAAACCAAAAAAGTGGTTTACTATTTACAATAGACCTTACAACACTTAGCCTACTGTTATTACATATAGCCATCTATCTACCTATCTATCGTATGTCTGTCTGTCTGTCTTAAAGTATTTCTTCAGAAGACTCAGTATTCAGTCTAAATAATTCTAAAATGTTTGTTAACAAGTTTTCAAATTACATTTACAAGATTTCTAACCTTCAAATGGCAAGTGTTTTTACATTGATCATTTGACTTATTTACTAGACTACTAGTTACTAGACTTTTGTTGATTATTAAAACAAGAAGCTACTAAAATGTGTCTGTTTAATGCACCTTTTTAGGTTTTTTATTGACTGCCTTTTTAGTCATTCAATTTTCTTATTCTGTCAAACAATAAAACACTGAGAACAGCATAAGGAGCTGCTAAATCCACAATCTACAAAATCCACAGTCTGAGAGATGTAATTATCTGAACCAAGAGTTTCAAAGAGTAGGCATACTATACATGAAACAAACTGAATGTCATAAGTGAAATGTGAGTTTATAAAAAAGCATTAAATATGAGTTAGCCTTCTTGGTTTGAGATACAGACCTGGAGATGGTCATTATTCATAATGCCATTGAGTAAATGAAAACATTCTGATGAATTTGAATATTGCCTTAGTGTGACATTCTCAGCTAAAGCTGATTAAAATAAAAAACTCTGCCTTCTGTTGATGCTGCCTTCTATAACATTCTGAATGATATACAACATTTTTCATGCTCCACTGTTGAAAAGATGTGTCTTTGAGCTGACAGTAATGTTTTTATCTCCTGATTGTGTCCAATAATTGTAACATTTATACTTTTTATGTAAACGTTATACTTTTGATGGGCATGATATAGTCAACAATAAATAATTACAAGTGTCAATTCATAGTTTACTGTAACCTCTTCCATTTCATATGGTTGCATACAGTATGTTGCAATATGGTTACAAAAAAGCATTCAATAGACAAGACGATGTATTTTTGATCTGTCTCAATGATGGAACATGTGTTTTTAAAATAAAACAAACAATATAAATTTTTCAATTAATACAACCATTGGCTGTTGTTTGTAATGTGTAATTTTTCCAGAGAGGTTTTCTATTGGTTAGTGCATGTGCTGCAGACTTGTTGAGCTCTAGTGCTCATTTGTGAGTCACCTTTTTGTCCCTTTTCCATAATTTCTAATAAAAAGTGGAAAAGGCCCAAAATAACGTGAAATAAAATGTTAATGTCCTCATCAACCTCGGTCTTCTCAGGACTTGTCTGGTATTTGATGTGGGAGAGAGACTCCATTTGTCTTTGTGACAGGTTTATCTTTGCCCTTCATAAAGAAAGTGAGCAGTTCTCCTTTTCCTTTTACATAGATGGGTCCTCTTCTGACAAAACGGAAACCGTACTCCTTCAGGATGTTATAACAGTCCTCCACCACCTGGCGAGCACCAGCACCAGAAAAAGACAGATGTGTTAGCAACATTACATGATCTTGGGACTCATAATTTTTAGAGTGATAGGAGATGTTCTGATAGCTTCTCAAATTACATTTATGTTGCAAAAATTGCATTAGAGCTTTGAAGTTCAATTAAAAAATGATTAAAGGATGGGCATCATGACTCAAAAATGTTCAAGGAGGTCTCCAGGTTTTATTTGATTTGATTTATTGTATTTATGTAAATTGAATCTATTAAATGTATCTAATGTATAAATTATTTAACAAAATCATTAATTTTTTCAATACAAATACAAAATATATATTAATAAAAATTATATATTTATTTAGTATATAACAAAATATAATTATTATGGAAGATATATAATTATATATCTTCTATAATATAATGATTTTAGAAGTATATATAATTTTATATATTTAAAAATATATAATAGTTTTTTTTACTATATATTTTTATATTGGTTCAGCATATAAATAATGATGATTAAATATCACATTTCCTTTGTTTTATTGAAAAACAGTGAAAAAAAAATAAATAAAAATTTGAAGCTAATAAATACTGAAAGGATGAAATATAGTAAGATAATATTGGGAAGTTACTTTCTTTTTAAAATAAACAAAAATAAATAAAGTTTATATCACCTGTATGTTACCCATAACCCCAGTGGACTCCATACGACTGGCCACATTTACAGTGTTTCCCCAAATATCAAAATGAGGTTTGCGAGCACCAATCACGCCAGCTAACACACCCCCTTTATTCAGACCTGACAATAAAACACAAACAAACAACATAGTTAAAAAAAAAAACATAAATATAACACATATTCAACTATATTGTTAAATAAGCAGAAGTAATGTCAGTCTGATGTTTGCTGACCTATGCGCAGCATGAAGTTATTGAACGACTGTTTGTTTAGGTTTCCAAGTGTGACTTTCATAGCAAGTGCAAAGTCTGCCAAATCAGCGAAGTGTTGCCAGCGCTCCAGGATGGACTGATCCTCTATCTGTATCACAAACACAATCAGCATCAGTAACAGACTACATTAGTGTAAGTATTACGCATTAGCATGTGTTGTGCAGCTGACCTTGCGGTCTGCGTATCCATTAGTGTTGCTCTCCGGCGTCACGCCTGATGCAGCCATGTATGTGCTGCCGATGGTCTTGATCTTTGTAATGTGGCGAAACTCTGTGCGATCCAGAAGCTATTGCAAATAAAAAACCACATCATACGATTTTAATGAGAACTTCTGCTGAACAAATGATACCATGCATATGAAGAACAAGGACAAAGAGACACTCACACTGTCAAAGTCAGAGATGATCTCATTTAGAATCCGGAGGCATTCTAGTCCTCCATTGTTTATACTCTCCTCTGTGTAAAAGTCAGAGAAATTGGGAATAGAGGCAAACATCACGCCGATCTCATCGTACGACTGACTGTAAAGTTCCTGCAATAAACAAATTAACATCAATATGTGCTTTTATTTAGGATCAAACAAAGAAAGACAGGAACTGATTCCACCACAAGATAAAAAAAAAGTAATTGCAATTCTTTTATAATTCTGATTTACTTGCAATTCCAAATAGCATATAAAATTGCAATTGTGAGGAAAAAAAGTCAGAATTGTGAGATAAAATGTTGACCTTTGACCTTTTTATTTATTATTTTATGGTCAAAACAAAAAAGTAAGAAAAACACCAAAGTACACTTAGAATTCTGAGGGAAAAAGTCAGAAGTATGAGCTATAAAAAATTTGAAACTAATATAAAAACGTGCAAATGAAAAACAAAATTGAGAGACATGAATTTGACAATGAATTCCCAAAAATATGTAAGATGTAAGCTCAAAATTCCAAGAAAGAAAGTCAGAATTGTGAGATGTAGACTTTGAATTCTAAGACAAAAATCAAAATAAAACAGGCAAGTTCACTTAGAATTCTAAGAAGAAAAAAATGGAATTGTGACATATACAAAAAGTTATAGTTATATAAGCGTACAATTCTGAGATTCTGAGAGAAAATTGTTAATTCATGGCAGAAACAAGCTTCCATATTGTACATACCTCATCTCGCATCTTGGAGCCCAGAAAATGTTTGGCCACGTGCTCAGGAAGCATGTTAGTGACCAGCGCCTCATTGTACGTTCTCATTTCATACACTTTCTCCTTCTGATCATGAACCTCAATCTTCCACAGAAACAGTTTACGTGACTGTCTTTCCACCTGAAAAAGAATTACAATTACTGTAACATGCTAATATTTGGCAAAAACAGCATAGAGGAAATAAATGTAAGTTTTTGTTGGACATACGTGACGTGCAAAGTAGTAGAAACTCATCATCATGATGATAATCATCACAGTCAGTAGATATCTGGTGGGAACCACCGAGTAACTGAAGAGTCACAGAAAATAACGGAAAACAATTGCAAGTGTCAGACAATTTTTTCTGAGCGGTTTGAAGCACAATCTATAAACACGCTAGAAATGTGCTGTTCTGTATTTTACAAATATTAATCAGCACAACTGTTTTCAACACTGATAATAATAAGAAATGTTTATTGAGCATCAAATCAGCATATTAGAATGATTTCAGGGATCAAGTGACACTGAAGACTGGAGTAGTGATGTTATAAATTTAGTTTTGCGTCACAGAAATAATTCTTAAAAAAAAAAAATTAGAATATATTACAATTTACATTATTCCTTTTTTGCTGTATTTTTGATTGCTTTCATACATATCGTCTAAGTATGTCTGTAAGCATACTTAAGCATGTCTCACCTGTAGTCCAGGTAGCGAATGAAATCATAGATGTCGTAAATGTACATCCAGCTGTGAATGTTTACGGCACCTGTTGCTATGGTAACCAGCAGCATCAGCGCCAGCTTGACCACATGGCTGAGTTGTACTAGCATGACGGTTGCCACGAGCGATAGCACTGATATATATCCATAGTGTTTGGGGTTCTCTGCGCATCCGCCGTCACCCAGAGACTCAAGCGTCATACCGGACGAGGAGTTCAGCAGCACGAGAGGGGGCTGAACACAGCTCAGCTAAAGAAAAATTATGAGAAAAACAAAACATGTGCACTTAAATAATAAAATATAATACAATGGTCAGGTTGCATGACATGCATGCCAGAACAAAGTGTGGTTTATACAGTCAAAAATTTGGAAAGAGGTGAAGACTCTTCGGCTCACCATATCAGCCACCTCCGCCATGGTCAGAACAAATATGGCTGCCATTGCCCATGTGTTACGAGCCCAGCGTGTGCGGTCGATCCACTGAGAGAAAGACACCAGCCTCCGGGGAAAGACCTGATGCACACATCACAATCATTTTAAACTAAAACTAAAATTATTAAACAATAAAAAAAGCTATAAGGAAAAATTACTACAACTTAAATACAACTAAAATAAAATGAAAAGTGAAAATATTAAAACAAAAGCTGTATATAAATAGAATACTCTATATAGAAGGTATACTACTATGACAAAATACTACTATGGCTAACACTTTACCCCAAAATAAAAAAAAAATAAATAAAGATAATTTATATTTAATGTAATAATATATCTTTAAATGAAGTCTCTTTTAGAATAATATTTAATAAACCACATCATAATTTTAATTGATCTAAATGTATTTTATTTTTATAATTTATAAAAATAATTGCAATTGTAAAGTTTTAGAAGCTGTGGCATTATAGATTTTAGAGTCTTTAATTTTAAATTGTAAAACAAAATCTGTACAGTAAAGAAATCTTGTTACACTTTATTTTGTTAGTCCACTTTCTACAAACTATAAGTAACTTAGCAACTACATACATAGCATTAGCATTAGTCGAAAAAGTTGATATATTCTTGCTAAGATTCTTATAGTCAGGGTCATGCTGTATGTTGTGTGGACCCATCAAAATAAAGTGTTACAATGTATTAAAAAAAATTATTTATAAATTTGAAAAAAAAGTGAATTATGACAAAAAGATGTTCTTGTGAGTCCACTCAACGTGATGTTGGACTCACTCGAGGAAAGATGGCTGCGAGTGAACACAGAGTCAGAATCAGCAGTAACAGCTCACCAACAGCTAGAGTCACATAATTCACAATCAGCCTGTCAGAAATCAAATGGATATGACAACATTACACAAGAGAAGTGTTAATATCAGTAAAATATTAAATTAATAACCAGTATATTATGCTGTATTCGTGATTAATTATTTACAATCTTCACTCACTGTGGGTCTATGAGCATTTCCATGACTGAGGTGAAGATCAGAACGACACAACAACAGCTGAACGCAACGCCTGTCTGTCTCTCCTTCTCTGCTGAGTAACGAGACTCCAGATCAGAGTCCTCAAACCTCAAAGACAGAACCGATGTTTTCCTCTCCTCCAGACTGAGAGAGAGAGACGGTGATGTGAGACAAGGCAAAAAAAACCCGCTGCGATTGAAGCAAGAATAAATGTTCATTACGTCTCCTCCATCTCTCTCTCCAGCAGAGCTTTGTTCAGCAGCTGGTTCAGATGCTCGTCCTCCATCCCTTCATCGATCTTATTAGCCAGCTGCAGCTGCTGAGAAACCACACACAAGTTAAAGGTCGAGTTGGAGAAAGAGATAGATAGATAGACAGACAGACACAAACACAGACACGGAGACAGACAGACAGACAGATAGACAGATCTCACCTGTGTCTCTGACTCCTCAGGTATGTTCTTTACTGATGTGTAGCTGCCACTGGGTTTTGTGGTGTTGATCACCTGAAGAAAGTTTCAGATCAGTTATGGATGAGAACAGCAGATCAGAGAATAAGAAAGATGATCATGATACGCACTATGCCGTTGGTCACTCCATTTGTTTTGGCAGTGTCTTTGGACACGAGCACCAGATATGTGTCGATGCCTTTCTCCAGAAGATACTCACAGCGATCTCCTCCATTGCCCTCCTCCAGGTCAAACTCACCATGCAAACAGTCCATTGTGTTCTGAGAGATGTGCACACGCCTACAGACACAGCAGAGTCAGCTTCACTGCAATTCACAAACAAGAAACTAATGATTTAAATACAAATTGTAGTTTATCTTACCCCGGGATGCCTCCTGACTCCATCTTGTTTGCCACAGTAACATCAGTGGACCAGACATCAAACTGCCAGCGCTTCTGTCCCAGGACTCCACCGAGTACAGTACCCGTGTGCACACCTACACGCATGTCCACTTCTGTCTGAGTTTTTTCACGCACATATCTGAGCATAAGTAAGAAGCCCAATAGAAATGTCAACCTTTTCTAATTATTTTCTTTAATTATAATATCTATATTTTTATTTAAAATATTTTAAAAATAATAAAAATCTGTACATATTTCAAAAAATTATAAATATAACATAAATATATATATTTTTTATTTTATACAAATGGATGTATGAATGTATATATATATATATATATATAAACTGTGAAAATGAAAAAATGGAAAATACCATTTAAATTCAAATTCATCAGTGTTTCTACAAATGAAGCATAAAGTTATCATGTGCAGAGATTCCGGCATTAGCCTTCATTCATTCAGCAAGCACTCTCTGTGCGTCTGTTCAGTGTACGATCTCTCGGTTTCTCAAAAACAAAAAAAAGAAAAAAAAAGAAAGAGAAAGAGTATGTTGGGCGAAAAAGGCAAGCAGCACTTTGTGAAGTGTGCTAGTCCTTGTGACCGTTTTTTGACGCCAAGGGGCAACACACCAGCTGTGTGTTGTTTACCTCGGAGCGGAGCATGCGGCAGCCACTCTTGAGGGAGGCGACTGCCCGCACGGCTGCCACCTTCACATCGGAGCCTCCCATTCTTCCCGAACCCGCACACTGAGGTGTCTAGATCTTGGAAAAAGCCCTTCTCTGCCCGTCTCTTCATCCCCGCCTCTGATTACTATGGTAATGTGGCGGGGCTGGCAGAGCGAGGCTATAAGGCGATGCCCCTGGTTGAACAGACACTTGCGAACTATCTGTTCCAGACGGAGGCACCGTCTTTGAAGGCTCCGGCCTTGCTCTCTAAGTCGCTGCGGACCACCTCAGCTCTCGTGGGCAAGGGGTACGCTTCAGCGGGTCAGGCTAGTGTGTGTCTGCATACCTTCACAGTGTTACAGGCATACCAGGCTGATCTACTAAAGGAGCTCAGTGAATGAGACCAAGTTGATGCCGAGGACATCATTGTGCTCGGGAGGACAGCTGATTTGTGTCTCCACGCTGCCAAAGAGACCGATCGGGATCATCTCTGGCTGACCCTGTCCAATGTAAAATCTCAGGACAGGGTGTGTCTTTTGGATGCCCCACTTATGCCCTGCGGTCTCTTCAGCGACGCTGTCAATGCAGTCATCGAGAGACATCAGGAGTAGTGTGGGATTCAATCACGATGCAGGCATGGATGTCTCCTGCTCGGATCGTCTCGATTCTCATCACAGTCCGGAGAGTGCACGAAGGCCGGTCACTCACAGTCAAGCAGTTTCAGAGACTGCTGGGTCTTCTGGCAGCCGTGATTCCGGCCTGCAGTACATGAGACCCCTACAGTGCTGGCTCAAAACCTTCATATGATCAAGGTCTCCTGATCAGCGTGTGTGAGCCCTGGTTATGTGGAGGAACCCATGGTTTCTGAATCTAGGCCCAGTGTTAGAGACCCTGTGTCGCCGTGTGACACTGACGACCGATGCGTCCCTCACTGGGTGGGGAGCAGTCATGGGTGTCATGACCTCTTTGCAACCCAGGAGAGTGCGCAATGTCCCCTCTGGTTCTCTCTAGTTCATCCAGCTCAATTGAGGCTTCGTCTGTACGCCTTTCCCCCAATTGCTCTGTTCGGGAGTTCTGGAGAGAGTACATCAGGACGCCCACTGTTGGTAGCACTATTCTGGCCGGGCCAAGTTTGGTTCTCGGACCTCATTTTCCTCCTTGATGGCTCTCCATGGGAGAGTCCGATCAGGAGGGATCTCCTCTCTCAGGCAGGGGGCGCTCTAGTGCATGACCCAGTTAACTGCCCGGTTGGTAAATTTCTGGAGTTCCTGCAGGCCAGATTGTCCGCAGGGTTGACTCACTCCACCCTCCAAGGTGTATGTGGCAGCAATTTCTGCTTTCCACACCCCTCTGGGTGGGCACTCAGTGGGAAGGGACCCATTGGTGTCATGTTTCCTCCACGGTGTGCTTAGGCTGAGGCCTCCAGTGCGGTGCAGTGCTTTTCAGCTCCCTGGTCTCTGACGTTAAACGCCTATGATGTCTCGCCCTTCCATTGGACTGATTGCACAGCAGATTCAGAGCGTGGTCACGCTGGAGGTGTTCCCATAGCGTTTCAATGCAGTGTCTCATTCCTTCAAGGAACACACTTCTTATAGTCACTGTTTAGTTTTGACAAAGCCCTTCCCACTTTGATAAGCTTTAGATAAAGCTTTTCACAGATGGCATATATTTAAGATAAAATCCCTCCCATATGGTGTGTCTTATAGATAAAGCTTCACCCAGTAGTTCTGCACTGCTGGAAAAGCCCCACCCAGTGGGCGTGTACTTACGAAATGGCCTCCACCATAGACAGGCCCATCATAATGGAGCAGACCGCATGATCTTCACGGTAATCTGGCAAACCACAGATACAGTAATAACAGTCTCCTAGAATCTTGATCCTTAGCTGGTGGTGTTGCTGTTAAAACACAAAGTTTGTATCCTTAGTACTGGTAATTTTGTGCACAAATTCTCTATTAGATAGGAATTTGTTGCCTTTTCATCACAAGGTGGATGTACAGAAATATGAAAAAGGTGTGTGTTGGCTATTTTTACTCACTGCTGCTAGTTTGTCAAAGCGAGCAAAGAGTTCGTTGAGTAGCTTGACAAGTTCTTTTGGGGTCACGGCAGAAGACAGTTGTGTAAAACCTACAATGTCTGCGAAAAGGATACTGCAAAGAGTGTGGAGATATTAGATCAATATTTGAAGAGGTTGAACCGCCTTGTTTAAAGTCAACATGAAATGATTGAATGAATCTGTAATGTGTAGTATTTGTGAATATAAAATTATAAAAAATATATAAACCTGGTTATTGCATATTTAAAATGCATTCTATTTATTAGCACTTGAACATAAATTAAATTGATATTCTTACATTTATTTTTCACTTTATTTGTTTATTTTTTTATCAGATTTAATTTTAACTGACAAATACACAGATATATTCTAATTGAGTCAATGGACAAATCTGAGTGAATATTTTGGTGAACAGACTCATTGAGGTGAATCAAAATTGTGCTTAATATAAATGAAATCAGGATAACAATCATGGAGTGACCATGAGTGGAGGACAGTTAAATTGATTGTTTTACCTGACATTTTCATGGCGGTACATGTACATGGTGTTAAACTGCTGAGCATCTGATTTCTGATTGGTTCCTTTCTTCATGCCCTGAAGCATCTCATCTGCTATGTGCTTCGGCAAGATGGACAACAGCAATTCCTCCTATACATGCACAAAACATACAGGATATATCAAAATATGTATCTACAAGGTTGTGATTATGCACGTTTCTTATCAGTAATATAACAAACAAAGATTTGCAATGTCTTATGTATACATTAATCAGATCTTGTGATCTTTGAGAGATTCAAATGTATATTTCTAATTTAGTGGAGCTTCAACAGGTGTATCTAAAGTCTGAACCACTGTCCTCGCTCTAGTTCACGAGCAGAAGAGCGATGTGGGATTTCGGGAGTTTGATCGCAGAGCGCATTTGTCCCTTGATGCCGTTGCCATAGTGAGTTAAACCTGTCATCTGACAGAAGCCCCCACTGCTGCTATGGCATTTTGGGATAGACAAGGTCTCTGGAGAGCATGCGACAACATGAGCAGGACAGACATAAAGAGATGCTGAGAGAAAACCACTGTACAGATTCCATTAACACTAAATAGTCCATATTATGGCACATGTTGTCGGCATAAATGTCACATGGTAACCAGCTATTAAATTGCAGAATTTAAACAGTAAAATAATGATGAAACAAAGCAATTCATAAGCATTATTTAAAAAAAAGTAGGATAGTTGAGACTACTGAGAAAACTATCAAGTATAACAAGTTGATTTCACCATAAAACATTCTGGTGCATTGTGTAGTCCATCAAAATTGATGGATGGCATGTTTTGGGCAGGGCTATCTGTTTGATGACCAACAGTAGATAGCGGGAATGCATTGAAAAACAGTTTCAAAATAGTTTGGATTTGTGACACTAGCTGCAAAAACAGCATCTGGGAGCGATATCACTTCTTTTTTTAGCCCTTTTCCAACCCTCACACATATATATACAAAATCACAAAATCCTCAACTGAGACATACATCTTGCTGTAATGCAGAGTTCACTAAAGCTAAAACCATAAAAAAATGTTTTTGTCACTTAAAATAAATGTTAGATACTAAAAAATAAATAAATAAAATCCAGCTACTTTTCCAAAGCATAAATTTGTACTAAAATAATCAAAAACTAAAACTCAACTTAAATATATATTTTAATACATGTATAGTTTTTATGCAGCTATAAAATAAACTATTTGCTAAAAATATACAGTGTAAAAAATATATATTTAATATATAAGTCTTTATGCAACTCTTAAAATAATTAATATATGTCTTCATGTAGCTTGTAAATTTATATATAAATATGTATATCTTCAGTCATACATTTCTTTCACGAGTATGCGCTTCCTTATGATATCTATAGTGTCTTTGGTGTGCTGTCCAGGGGGCGAGTTGGAAGGTTGGCGAACTCTGAGCCCTAGTGGTTTAAACCCTAGCGAGGGCTGAGCTTGGCGTCCGGCTCGAACGCCGCTAGCCCCCTAGAGAAGGAAGGCGCGGAGAAGGGGTGGGGGAGGGTTGTTTAACGAGATGAGGAAGGGATAGTGGGCTTATTTAAGTGGAGAGCCTATGAATATGATTGGACGATATGTGATTAGATTGATTAGGGAATGCGGGGCTCCGTGGCTAATCATGCATTCACGCTTCTCCCGAAACGTATCAACTTCACTAAATTTTTAAAGTAAATGTGATAAATCACATCCAAAATAAAGTTTTTGTGTACATAATATATGTGAGTGTACTGTGTATATTTATTATGTATATATAAATGCATGTATATATTTAAGAACAATATGTTATATATTTATATACTAAGTAAAATAAATTATATATATATATATATATATATATATACATACAATAACAATATAAATATACAGGTAAATATATAAATATTTTCTAAATATATACTGTATTTGTGTGTCTGCATATATACATAATACACTGTACACACACATATATTATGTTTCCAAAAACCTTTATTTTGGATGTGATTAATCATGATTAATCGTTGCCCAGCACTTTAAATAAGTCTTGATGCATTTATCAAATAATTAATCTAATAAATATATGTCTTCATGCAGCTGTTAAATAATTTAATTTAAAAAAGGATTTTTGAAGCTATTAAAAATTATTTAATGAACATTCGTACAAAATAATATTCAATTACTTGTTTAAGAGCTCTGTATAGAATAAAAATTGGATGAAGACTTTTATATTATTTATTAAATTATGTACTTAATAGCTGTATAAGAACTTCTTTAATGCTTAAATTAACAGTTATATACTTTTTGCTCTTAAATATGTCATTCAATAAATCTTTTTGCATTTTCTAAATTAATTGTTTAGTAAATATATCAGTCTTTATGCAGCTCTCAGATAGTAAATACATTTACCTTTTGGCTGAACTAATGTCTGTATTGGACTTTAATGAGATATTTTTAATATATATAAAACAGATCATAAAACTAGGTTTAGAATGTACTGTGTGAACAACATAAAATAATGTGTGATGGCAAATTTGGGCTCTTGGGTCTTTATTGTCGCTGCTGTCACAATAACAGTAGCCTGGGGATCGACTTCATTACTGCAATAAGAGTGACAACACAACACAACCTGCTCTGTGTGTGTGTGTTAACAGTGTGTCCTTATCTCTAGTTCTGCTCAGATGTGCCAATAACAGGTAACAGGACACAAGGGCCCCAGAGCAGAGCTCCACCACTGAGCCCAATTAAAGCATCTTGGAGTGTTCATTACTCACACACTCCAAACATAAAATCACAGAATCCCTACAAAAAGCATCTGGTGCACTTAAAACCCTTTTTCATTTAAAAGAACATTTGTATCTTGGTATGCATTTGTGGATGTACCTGTTGTTGACTCTGTTCCTTCAGCGTAAGACTGACTTCCAGAGATTGTTTGGCCTCGAGGAATGCCGTGCGGTACTTACGGTCGGCCATGAAATATGACATCACGCCCACCAGCACAGCAGCAAAATACAGCATCAGGTTCGCCACCAGCTATGAGAAAGAACACACCCATGTCACTTTTGTTTGAATATACACTTGTACTTGAACTTGTTTTTGAGTTGTGGTTGAGTTTGACCAATGTGAAATTGTCATATCAGATGCTTCCATGCATGGGATGCGTGGAACGATATGACGATGGACGAAATATAACATGTGACATGTTGCTCCCAAAACCCCCTGCTGTCATGCATTAAGGTTTTAGAGACTATCCCACAGTATCCTCAAAGTACTGTTTGTAAAACAAAAACAACTTCATAGTAAAAAAGTACTATGATAAACATTAGCCTACTATTTCGTCCCCACAGTGTGTCATAAACACAACAGGGCTTGACATTGGCACCCGCCCACCCGCCAAATGCGGGTAAAATTCGGCTGTGGCGGGTAAAAACATTAGTCTCACTAGCCACTTTGGCGGGTAGTTCATTCTTTT
>JAUCMS010000045.1:15571380-15588391 GCA_032357445.1 Enteromius radiatus
ATGCTGAGTGGCTAGTAAATTTGGAAAACCACTAGCCACAGTGGCTGGTGAGCAAAAAAGTTAATGTCAAGCCCTGAAACACAACTACAAGCATGTATGTCTGTGTGTCACCTGTCTGATCAGCACTGTTAACTGCAGTTTGTCTTGGTGTCTCTGCGCTATAGTGAATCCCAGCAGAAGCGTGTGCGCGCAACACGAGAGCGCGCTCAGGAGCGCTACGGGCACGAGCGGCAGCGGGAGCGTGAGGAAGAAGGAGAAAAGGAAGAATGTTTGCCATCCGACGGTGTCACCGGCCGCGTGAAATCCCGCGAAGTTCAAACTGAAGTAGCAAAGCACGTGGACCGTGATGAGCAGCCATAGACCGTACGGTACGAGGCCTCGAGACACCGACTCCGGGAGCAAACGGAATCTGCATAAAATGTAGAGTAGAATATCCAATGCGAGCCCACCTGCCGCCACCGCGAGCATTTTCAGTTTATCCTCAGAGTACACCACCGCGCACATGATGATGACATAACCATTAAAGAGAGCCGCAAACACGATCAGCACCAGTAATGTCTCCTGCCGCTGCCGCAGAAAATACGTCTGATAAACTTTCTCTAGAGACTCCGGTGTGAACTTGAGACGCATGAAACGCGGCAGCGATAGCGACCCGCCATGCGCAGCCGTTATCTCGCGCGCGCCTCCACCAGTGTGCGGCTCCGCCACGGTAACCGGACCGTCCTGAGTTCCGTTCACCGACATACTGAAGCTCTGAAGCTCTTTCTCGTGTAATACTGCCGTCTGTAGAAGATCCGTCACGGTTGTCCGAGTTTATACCGCTCGGGTTTGAGTAGAAATGCACTGGAGAGATTCAGTCTGTCATTCCTTAAAGATCCCTGGCTCCGTTTCCATGACAAACGCATCTCGAACTGCTCTTCCACATCCTTAAAATGCAACAATAACCAGAAAGAACACAAATAAGCTCTAGTTTCCTTCTTTATGTTATTTATTATGTTAATATATGAAGATATTAAAACGGTCAAACACCAAAATAAACGTTTTTGTTTACATAATATAGGCTATGTGTGTGTACTGTAAAAACATTGTATATATTTTGGAAATATTAACATGTATATATTTATATGAATATAATTTACATTATTGTTATTATTATATATATTTAATATAATGGTTTTCTTACACATGCATATATAAATGTGTTTTTATATTATTTATACATTACAAATATGTACACTACACACTCATTATGTAAACAAAAACTTATTTGGGATTTAATTAATTGTGATTAATCATTTGAAGGCACTAATTAAAATGTTTTTCACATATTATAGTCTAATGTCAGCAGTTCTTATGAACAAGGTTACTATAGCCCTATTAAAAGAATACTATAATGTTACACATAATCATGTAAATTTGATAAGTTCATTAATTGACATGGCTGCTTTCAAAAATTATTGCTTTCAAAACGTTTGCAAATAAGCTTGCCTGAACAGGTTACCATGGAAATAGAATGCTGCTCTATGGATTGGTTTTATGACAGTATTGCCTGGTCAGTTGAGCAAATATAAGTATATACTATTCTACTACTACTTTAGTTCATGTCTACATATTCTGGCTAACTGCATTTGCATATATAAATAAATAAATAGGACTTTTATCAGATAAAAAAAAACACGATAAATTAAACTGACAGTGTTTCATTAATAGTCCAACAAAAATTTGATTGTATTAACTGATTTGGTTTTACCCCACTATGCTTTTACTGAACACAAAAATAGAAATATATGGAAAATTGTTACAGATTTTGCAAGTAACTGCAACAACAGTAACTAGAGCTGTCAAGCTTGATAAATATATATATATATATATATATATATATATATAAATACATAAAACAATTAGAAATCATCATGACTTTTTTATTTTTGTGTGAACTCATTCTGATTATAACCGTAATGATACAAGATAAATCTTTCAATGTTATAACATTTGACAAATACAAGATTAATGAACAGATTTGTATCTTACCTGATTCAAGTGGAAATGTGATTTTTTAGACTACCACTGATATTGTGGCAAAATACATTTCTCGACATTCTTTTTAAAAAAGCCTATCAAATTAAACTACTTCAACTGAGTATTAAGGGATATTTACAAATATTCCTTCCGTTAAAGGCAGATATTCCATTTTGTAGGTTTGGTAAACAATCCATATATCACTGAAGGCGTTCTAATAACCTTCATGTAAGACTGTCAGTATCCTCACTGAACCTCAGCTACAAACAATAACTCCACCTCTCTCTCTCTTTCTCTCTTTCTCAAGACAGTGTTGCTGTAACCAAACCCAACTCTTTCCAGGTTGCTACAGTGTGTTCTCTTGTGAGTATAAAGCTGATTCCTGAGGGCACTACATAAATGTGTTGTCGCACTGTAAGTTTTCCATTCTATAGTATGTTGTAATGATATGCACTGCTGTTTATGTTCATGTAATAGTACTTTTCATTCCTGTTTGTTTACAATGTTTTCACATGGTTTCATGATTCAACAACATTCATCTTCCAGAAGCAGCAGTAGTTTTACAAAGGTATTCCTCATTTCCATGCTGGTGGTCTGCTCCCACTGGTTGCCCTTTTAATCGCACTTCATACTTATACACTTCATATCATACTTCACAGGTATGTTTCAGCGAGAGCAGGTGTGTAAATAGAGCTGTTTTGTTTGCATGCAAACATTTAACCTTTATTCCCCAATTAAGACAGGTAATATCCTCTGCAGGGACACTGGATGGAGTTGTTGTCCTCAAGGCCACTCGTACACAGGGGGGCAGCAAACCCTTAGATTTGATTCATTTGAACACTGTGTCCTCTAGAAGGAAAACTTGTAAATAGGAGAATGCATTTTATTTATCCTTTATATAGCCAGGAGGATACCATTGAGACATCACAATCTCTTCTTCCATGAGAGACCTGCATGATGAAGGCATAAATTGTTGTAGACTTTGATAAGCGGGCGTTTTGATAATAACGCAGTCTCGAGAGGAAGGCTAGACGAATTAGCCACAGCTGGCTCACATCAACCTCCTCATTCCAAACTTCCAATCAAAATCCTCCAAAGCACTATAAATATCCGCTCCCCGCTTCCTTCCACATCTCGCTTTTGCAAAAAACCTCCCTTTCCCCGCCTACCCCCCTTTTTAAGATTTGCACTTTCCTCTAGGGGGCAGCCGAAGATCAAGCTGGTCTCCGAACCCTTACCCTCGCTAGGGTTACAAGCGCTAGGGTTCGGAACCTGCCGTTTCCCCGGCTCGCTCCCAGGACAGCACGCCAAACCTACTTTACTTTATATGAGGGAAGCGCAAACTCTTGAATCAGTTACTATATGATTTCATCTAATATCTTCTTCCTGTGTCTTTATGTTTATGAGGTTTTAGGAAAAAATGGCTGGTCAGAATTTACTTTGAGTTTATGAATAAAATATGTAAAAGGGAATAGGAAGAGGACAAGAAAATGCTGGCTCAGTTTAATATAGATACTAGATAATAGCCTAATTTCTAAACAGATGTATTTATTTAGATGACCAAACATGATTTTTGGAAATAAAATATTTCATGCATTATACTTAGGCTAGAACATGAACCATTTACATTTTTTTCCATGATAAATGAAACAGAGATGACAATATGTTCAAATTCATTAAAAGTGTCTGTGTATTTTACATTTTTTATTTTTTCCTCAGGTGATCTTAGAAGATCCCAGATACAAATTTTTCTTCCTCCACATTTGAGATATAGCCCAGGCTGGTTTGTACAACTTATCCCAAAGGGTTTAGAATAAAAATACTCTTCTAGAATCGTGTATAAAGTACATTCAGAATGTTTGACCAATTCAACATCTTAAATGAGTCATAATAGAAAAACATTCACACATAATATCTGTGAACAGGATAAACAATAATTTTTCTTAGAATCCAGTCATCTCATAAACATTTCACAGAAATAGAATTAAATAAATGATCGTATGAATCAGTAGAGTGGTTTCTAATAAAATCTAAATTAAAAACATTCATTGTGTCATTGCCATGCACCTTTGCAAGTAGCCGACGTCTAACACTACAGATGCTTGCATTTTACAGACATGAGTTTTTGTTCGAGGAGCTGGGAATATTTTAGACAAGAAAAAAACAAAAAATTATGGTAAAATGTCAGTGCAACAAGAATCGTTACATCTGGAGCCTTTTTTAAAATTTTTCTGATATTCAGGACATGATTGTAAGATCACTTCAATGCCCTCTGATGACTCTTATGTGGTTCATGACTCAAATTAAAGTTCATTGACTGTCGCCCACAGGCAGGTTCTGCGGCGTCCTCTTCCGGTCAGAGCGGGTAATGTGGCACATGAAATGCGCCGTGGTGTGCGCCGTACAGCAGCTCTGTGGACGCACCGGTCAGGCCCGTGCACAGTGGCTCGTGGTTGCTCAGGACCGTGGACAGATATTTGGCCTCCTCTGTAAGTCTTTTCACCTCTTTCCTGAGCGCTGCATTTTCCTTCTCCAAACTCTCACTCTCCTAATGCACGAAAAAAAAAGAAAATGCATTGGATGAGCTCCAGAAATCTATCGGACTGAGATAATGCACATTCAAATTTACTATTGAAAACAGTTATTCATTAACTGATATAATGTTAATATACCAACCTATTGAAGGTCTGAAATCTGTTTAGCACCTTCAATGAATTTACACATTTTTTTAGGGTAAGTGGTTGCAATCAAATTATTTTTGCTACATTTAGATAAACGGAAATTGATGAGAGTTGCTCTACTAAATTTGTTTATTTAAATGTAGCTAAAATGAATTGATTGCAAGCACCTTAAAACATTTTTTAAACATTTTAACACTAATCACCATCATGATGACACACCTGAAACTGAAGTATGTAATAAACATTAATTTAACGATGTTAGATGTAATACACAGCCCTGCTAAAACTAAGAAGAAACAGCTATTTCAAAGAAAAAAACATGAAATTTGAAATGCAATGCAGTTTTCTGTGTAAATTACAAAACAGTATCTTACTGTAAAAATACATTAAATGTCTATTACAGTTTTCACTGTATATAGTAGGGGAACTTACTGTTACCCATTTAACAGGTTTTTACTGTAGCATTTCACAGTTATTTACAGTTAAAATCAATTTTTTTTTTACCTTGTAAGTACAAGGTACTGTAAGCAGGACATGTATTTCAAGTTTTGCCCTCTCAAGGTCCTCACAGTTATAAACTCCACTAAATAATAAGTAGCCTACAATAATCATGGATTACGTCTTCCTCACTTGTGGGCTTTTCATAATCCTCAGTAATCCTGGTTTTTGAGTATTCCAGATTTCACACTTTACATTTGTTAAATGTTGGCGTTCCTATTTACATATTTATAATGTCAACATTGATTGGTCTTATAGGCCAGTAGCTTATAGTTTAGTTATTCATGTGCTCTGTACAGTCGCAGAATGTTTCGGAGACATTTCACGCACCTTTATTTTTCAGAGACTCAAAGATAAATTGAAATATACAATGTCATGACACAAATTTTCACAGTTATGTAAGTAGTTGTTAATGAGATAAGTGTTTGGTTTATGATCGGTCATCTGTTGCTAAACAACTCAGTTTAACATTCTTCTTTATACTTATGAGGTCAGTAACGCTGAATGGCCAAACAGGCACGCAACCTATTTTGATAACTGCATATTAAAACAATGTGAAAATGTTTGATGTACCATTTTATTTTTTTCTTCAGAGAGAAGCTGGAACAAAACAAAGCGTGTTAAATTGCCTGTGATCGTATGCAGAGCCTGTGAATAATTTCTGAGGTAAGTCACTGTTCTTATTTACAGACTTTTATTTCAGATGCTGAAATAAAGCATACAATATATTCAGTTCACTGTCAAAGCCAATAATAAACAACTAATAGTTTGTCTGTTGCTAAACATCTGAAATGTTAACCTAAGGTTTGTCATAATATGTAAAATATTATTAATGCTCAAAGATTAAGTAAATTTTTATTTGTATCACTTTTCACAATGCATACAAATGAGGAAGAATCTAAGAGTCATCTGCATTATCCACAGGTAAAATTTTAACTAGCTGCATGTCTATAAAAATGGTCTTGAAATAGATGAGAGCGTGCATATGCTTGTTGGACATTATTTTTAGGTGCTTTAGGTGGTCATGATGGTTCCCGCTCAGCGACGTCATTGACCTGCGTTCTGCAGCTCGACTAGCCGCTCTGCTGCCTTCCAGTCACTCTAGGGTAAAACCCCTCTGACAAGCGTCATTCAACTTTATCTGCCCACGGTACATAGCGACACCTTACCAGAAATGACAGCTGAACACTCCCCTTGACGGCCCACGTTTCTCAGGCAGGCCTCAACTAAAAACATGAGAAGACACTACAGGAAACGTGTCATACGGAGGGAAATTTCAGCTTCCTGTTTATCAAGCATAGCCGTGAAGAGCGAAACCACATACTACACTGAACACAGAACAGTGAGTCTCCCTTATAAAGAATGGGTACATGAGTTTCCTCTATGGCATATTTAGATTTGGACTGTTTTTGTTTGTCAGGAGTAGATTATGAATGTATTATTATTTCTTATCTTTCGATTAGAATAATTCATTTTAAATTAGATTCAAATGTGGATGTTTATTGTGCATTTACACAAGCACTGAAAAATTGTAGGAACTATTTTCACCATTTTTTTCTAAATTTCACAATAAATCATAAAGAAATTGCAAGGAATGCATTAAATTAAATGTGAAACTTTGAAGTAATATTGTTAAATACTCCATTAATATTTATTTAACTTTGTTCTTTATTTATTACAAAACTTTTTTTTTCAGTTTTTCAGTGTGTAAATAAAAAAGAAAAAACTGCAAGTGCAAGAAAGCCATATTTATTGACATTTTAAACTAGAGTTTTACTTTTAGTACACACCATTGTTATTGTTAACTAAAACTAAAAATAGTTTTTGTTAATTACAATGCAGCTAAATTAAAATATAAATATCAGATTAAAGGTATGGAATGTTATCTTGGCATTTAAACAAACAAACTAACATAAAAAAAGAAAATAAAAAAATACAAATGACAAAACCACTATACAAAATTACTAAAACTAGGAGTATAAAAAAAAAGGGCGATATAAAATATGAATAAATACTATAATAATACCAGATGTACACATTTCATGAGTCATGCTTTAGTCATGACCTTTACTTGATAAAAGTGCAGGTGTTTACAGATCAGGATATTAAGCATTATTAGTGTAAACACTCTCTATATTTATATCTGCTGATGTGTGACCTATATATGCATTTCTCAAAAACTGTGCAACTTCAAAATCGAAATGATATGTGGTTCCTGGTAAGTGGTATGCGCCTGTCAGGACAGCATCTCCCACTCTGCGTTTAACCAGTTGAGTTCAGGGGAACTCACATTAGGTCAATGTGTGTGTGTGTGTGTTATCAGATCACTGATGCTGAGAAACTGCTGCGGGGGCTGTTAGGACTGAGTCTGACAGCAGGTCAACTAGCTAATCAAACGTCTCTCTTCTAGAGAGAAAACCGCTTATCAGTTTCCTTTGACACATGTGTGTTTTCTGTGAATCAGACCTGATCTCATTCTCAAGCATAATCCAAAAAGTTGATTCACTCCAATGACATGTATGCTTTCTCAGAAAAAAAAGGTAGACTACAAAGCTGTCAGTGAGGCAGTACACTAACAAAACTTGTATCATAAAGTGTGAAATTTGACTAACTGTTCGTTCACATTAACATTCCAGCTTCTTTTCTGTGTGTAGACACTCACATTGGGTTAAGGTGTCAGTTTTTGCCTTACAATTCACAGTTGTACCGGGTTTTCCCAAAGTATACATAGTTACAGTACCTAAAGCAGGGCTTGGCAACTTTGGTCCTGCTGAGTTTAACTCTAACCCTAATCAAACACACACTTGTTTAAAAAAACAGTGATGCCATAGAAGAACCATTCGTGGTTCCACAAAGAACCATTTGGTCAAAGGTTTTTTTTTTTCCCCAAGCACCATCTCTTTCTTATCTTTTTATGATCTGAAGAACTTATTTTATGAAATAAAACATTTTGTGAAACAGAAGTGTTCTTTAGATGTTAAAGGGTCTTTATGAAACCATTTAGACAAAAAGGTTCTTCAATGGCATCGTAAAGCACCTTTACTTTTGAGAGTGTAGCTTTGGAGTCAACGGCCATAGTTGACTCCAAACCCCCCCCCCCAAAAAAAAAATTTAAATTGTGCATCGTATTTAAAACCTATAGACATTGTTCAAGGTATGCCATATTTAATTTTTGACAGGAATGAAAACAAGGCTGTGAAGGATAAGGAGTACAGTGTGTTTAATGGATTGTACTGCTGTTTAATGACATCCCAATAGTTCATCTGATAAAATGTCTTTCCGAAAATAACTTTTAGTAGACAAAAACTCCATATGAAAGTTGTGAATTATGAAGATGACATGTTCTTGGATCTTGATCTTGTAAAGTCTAAGCCTATCCTTAAAAGCCACATTTTCATCCGTGTTAAACTGTATGGTGTTTCACCGGACTATGTATAAGTCTTCTGAGGCCAACAACTGAAGTGTTCATTCAGTGATTATCTCCTCTCAGCCGCAGCTTTCAAATCTCATGTTTTCATACACTCATTTTCAAACTGTGTTTGATCTCTTATAGGTCTCATAATGGAACGTGACATGCAAAATTTTAATTTGATGAAGCATCAATGAAAATATCTTGTTTTGTGTTCCAGACAGTCACATTTAGGTTTGAAAAAGTGAGACATGAAAGTGAGCAGATAACTTTAACTGTTTGCTAAACTATCCATTTCAGTCAATCAAAAATGAAGGTTATTTATTGGCTTTGAAGGTTCCATGAAGGAACTTTAACATCTGGAACCTTTTAAATACACAAAAGGTTCTATAAAGTCAAAAAACTTTTTCAATTATTAAAATGTTCTCCACACCGACAAGCAAATGCATCTTTTAAGATCCGTTCACATAAAGGGGAATCAAAAAAAAAAAGCCCCCTTTTTGTACCTTAATTTTTAGGATCTATTCTTGTAGCTGATGTAAAGATGGCTCTGTTCTGTTGAGTCCCTGGAACAGCATGTGCAGCGATCAGAGGAGTGAAAGGACATGAGTAATACCAGAGGGAAACACCCATATAACACAGATGCTGAATGAAAGTGATAGAGGGTTTTGGCTTTGACTAAAACCCAAATGCGATCCAAACGGTTTGACGACTGTTAGACAGGCGTGTGCTCAAATGTACAGGGCGCAGGAATTGCATGCACGCATACAAAGCATCGCATTTCTGTAAGAATCAGGCATGCAGATTTGAGGACCGTTGTTGTTGTTTTCTTGATAAATTACAGAGAATTTACGAGGTGCACGGCCGCTCGATTCTGCTGAGTGTTTCACCCACGCAATGTAATTAATGCCAGAATCTGAAGCAAACAAGACCAGAGCCACAACAAGTGTGAAGCACGACAGAAGCCGTGACGCATCACCACATGGTCAGTAAAGCTTCATGTAAATACAGTCAGAGTCGATCAGCATCACGCCTATAACACAGCTGGACGCAGTGATACTGGACCCTTTTCTCTTTTTGGATTTAGCTTCATTTTATTCTAAAGTTTAAAAGTTAAAAGGTTTGTTTGTTTTTTACTAAAAACTGATTCTGTGAAAGTTTGCAGCATTAAATAATGCAAGTTTCTGAGAATGTGACCGTGTGTCAGGTGTGTTATGGAAGATGTTTTTTGACGAAGTTCTCACCAGGTGCAGACTGTCAGCTTTCTGCGTTTGTCTCATTCGGCTCTTCTGTGCCGCGATACGGTTCTTCTCTCTCCTCATCACCTTCCTTACGTCATCCGTCGAACCCTAAAAACCAGCACACACCAGTTCATGTGTACGCCAGCACAAAACATTCATGACATTTGCCATCCTTTTACAGTTTACTGTCATTGACTGTCACTGTTTTTTTGTCATTTCAGGACACTTTCAGGAGGGTTTCTGACAAGGATGTAGAGGCTGAAGGTCAAATTCATCCACCAGAGCATCTCCATGTTACCCAAGGTTAATGAATCATACACAATCAAGAGCATTTGGATTTGTTTTTTTTTTTTTTATTTACAGGACATTTTAGTTTTGCATAAGTTGTTTTGTTATGATTTTGTGTGATTTTATTGTCATTTTGTTTATACACATACAAACACAGACACACACACACAAGGGCTGTCAAATCGATTAGTCGCAATTAATCTCAATCCAATTATATATAGCCTATGTGTTTATGTACTGTTTATATTTATATATATATATATACATGTATATTTATAAAAAAAGATATATATATATGCACACACACACCCACAGGATTTACACTTAAATACATATTGCATAGATTTATAGATTTTATTTAAACACAAACTTTTAGTTCGGATGTGATTAATCAATAAACTGCTAAAATAAAAACTACTATTTTTTATTTCTGTGTTTGTCATTTTAGTTTCAGCTTATATTTATTTAGTTTATGTTTTTTTTATATATTTGTGTTTTATTTCAGCTTTATTTCAATTACCCAAAATATATTATAGATTTTAAACGAACATTAGTTGATTGTGCAGCAGAGATGTTTTTTCATTATTCTAGTAGTTTAAAGAGCAATACTTTGGTTCAAAGCCTCCTCCATAACTGCATGTTTTTCACATGTTGTGGTAGACAGGTGTGACATTTTCAAAGAGAGAGGGCAATCTTTTCCCACAACCCCAGCAGCCCCTGAGCTCTGACGTCCTTTACTGAACCCACAAGAATCAGAGTCAGAGCGTTTTTTTCCATATGACAAATTCCCCACAATAAGAGACCCTCTAGAGGTGTGTGAATGTTTATGACTAGCTGTTTCAAGTGAATTCAGGGAAACTTCTGCTGTCAGACCCAGACGTTCACAGCTGAGCTACTTTGTGATCAATTCATTTGAAGCATTTACCATCAGTTTACAGGCACTATGCACTTTTCTAGTATTTGCAATGAATCAACTGGTATTATGGTTATTTTTAGTAGATGTATGAAGTCAGATCACAGAAACAATGTGTCACAATACTTCATTTTAAACCTATATATATAATATATATATATAAGTGTCTTTCTTCAAAATAAATAGTACTTGGTGTGATATTTTACTAATGCATTGACATTCGTGTGTGGCTTCGTGGCCACTGCTTGTAGATGCACGATGCGTGTAAAGAAACTGAAGGAGGATTTGCACAGTTGCTATGTCTGAATCATGCTCTCTGAGTGATAAACATCTCTCGTCCGGTGAGGTTTTAGAGGATGTAGTGGCCGTTAAAGTCAGATCACCTTTAGCTCGTACAGCCTCGTGCCATCTTAACGGCAGTTTCACAATCACTAACGTTTGTCCTGCTCTCTCACAGCACGATGCTGTGTGCAGCTCTATAGTTAGAGTTACTCAATGCTAAAGCTAATTACCTTCATAAATACTGAAGTAACATGTGAATGGTTTAGTCTTGAGGTTAAAATCACCATCAGCCTCATGACTTCCTCTTAGCAGAATCATAATCGTTCGTACACACGTGCAAATCTACATAGTGACATTCACACATACTCGCTCACAGACTGTGCTGGAAATGCATGTGAAACCTACAAGAAAATAAATGGATTTAGGTCTTTAGATGTTATTTATATTTAACTCAATGTTCATTTTTTTATGTTATATTCCATCTGGTTAGATGCATGTTACATAATCTGTCTAAATCTATTTATTGGATTAAATTCAAATGAATACAAATAAAGAAGCATGCATAAAGAATATTAATGGAGAATATATAAATAATATATAACAGTTATTTAATTCATTAGTTTAATACAAAATAAAAATAATATATTTTTTAAATTGTCTATATATAAATGTTTATATTTTATACATTATATATATATATAAAACAAGAAATAACTTTTTTTGAAAAATATCATATGCATTTTTTATCTCTTTGAATTAATTTAATAATTTTGTAACTAATTTATTTATATTATTTATCATGTAATAAGGTAAATAAAGTCATGTTTTAAATGCATTTGCAGTAGGTTGGTGAAGTGTGTGTCTGCATAGTGCTGGTTGAGTCTCTTACCTGTTTATTGCCCGGTGAGGGGGATTTGGTATAGCTGGTGTCGTTATTGTCAGAGCCCTGAGCCATGCCACTTCAGTCCCTGTAAAACCTTTGACCTCCTTCAGCGTCTGTCTTCCGCTGGTGTCTTTCTCTCAGCTTGTTTAACTATCTATCTGTCTGTCTCTGTCTGTCTCAAGCTATGTGAGACTGCATGTGTTCAGAAGAGAGATGTGAACTGATCGCGGTCCACTGAAGAATGAGTAGAGACTGCAATTCTCACACTCTTTCTTTCTTGCTCTGCTTCACTCCCTCCCTCTCTTTCTCTCTCGCCCTGCTTAATTAGCAATGTGTGATGTGGTCGTAGTTAGAAAACCTCTACTTGCACTAGACTGGAAGTCACATGCTTCCTGGAAACTTTGCATAAAGCTTCTTATTCGCAGCAGAGCTCATGAACCTTCACAAACAGGACAGACAGGCGGATGGAGTATCTTCTCCATATGAGCTATGTGCCAAAAGATGTTTATAGACTTAAGAGACACTCCAAAATATTTGCTTGCCATTGCATTAGGAAAAAAATAAGAAATACAGTTCAATTAACTTCAATTAATAAAGTATACTTTTCAAGCAAAATCTGTACACAAACAGAAATTGGTTGGGTTTTAAATAATAAAACAATAGATAGACCATATTTGTGCTGAAACATTATTAGAACTGAAGAAAAGTCACTTTTAATACATTGAATAAAAATTTGTCATTCAGCTACATATAATTATAAGCTATTATTTTAATTATAAATAATATTTATGTAATATTATAATATGCACACTTACTTTTAATAATTTAGCAGATGTTTTTATCCAAAGTAACTTAAGGCCTATTCACACCAAGCATGATAACTATAATTATTAAAGGCATAGTTCACCCAGAAATGAAAATTATGCCATATTTTACTCACCCACAAGCCATCCTCTGTGAATATGACTTTCTTCTTTCATACAAACACAGTCTGATTATTATTATTATTATTTTTATCCTGGCTCTTCTAAGCTTGGTAATGCTGTTGGATAGTGGCCATGATTTTGAAGCTCTGTAAGTCTGATATATATTTGCAAGTACTGTGTCGGAAAACTAACCTATATGTCTTCAGGGGGGTTATCACATGTCCTCTGAAGCAGACCAATGGGTTTTTGTAACAAAAATATTTATATTTATAAAATTATAACCTAAATAACTGCCACATGCGTGTCCCTTACACTGAACTGAAAGAAGAAAGTCATATACACCTGCTTGGGGTGAATAGATTAATGGCATAATTCTAATTTTTTTTTTTTTTTTTTTTTTTTTTGTGAATTATTCCTTTAAGATAGCTATAAAGAAATAGCAGTGATATTGGTATTGAAGGTGGAGAGAACGCTGGTTATTCACTCCCACCACCCACAATTCCTGCCGGACCTGGGACTCAAACCCACAGTATTTGGTGCAACTCCCTGTACATTAGGCCACGACTGCCCCCCCACAGGTATCTTTAAAGTTTGGTGTGAACTGGGCTTTACAAATGAAGAGAACAATAGAAGCAATCAGACCAACGAGCAACATTACACAAGTGCTGTGTTTATTTTTAATAGAATAGAATTACACTAGCTGGAAAGGTCCATGAAAAGGTCTGTGAGAGTGATTTTTACCTCTCTAGGATGGTGCCACAAGGTTCACTTGTCTTGTACCTTTAACGGAATAGTTAAGTAGTTCCAAATCGGTAAGAATTTCTTTGTTCTGTCGATCACAAAGGAAGATATTTTGAGGAAAGCTTGTAACCAGGCTGTTTTGGGTCACTTCTTTGACTTCTTTGAAAGTCAAGAATGGTGCCACAAGGCCTCGTTACCTTGTCTTGTAGGCAAACATCTGTACCTTTAACAGAATAGTTCTGATGACTCAAAACAGCCTTATAAAAGTTGACAGAGTTTAACAGAATTAAAAATTTCGGGGGAACTATTCTTTAATTTTATGCAATTGGCCATGCAGCCAGTGTAAACTGATGAAGAGAGGTGTACAGTGAGTTTTTTCGGCTTGTTAAAGACCACTCTTGTTGCTTAATAGTAGCTAAGAACATTACAATAGACCAGTCTGGAGAGCCCAAAAGCTTAGACAAGGAGTCGTGCGGCTTGCTCTGATAGGAAGGGTCTAATCTTTCTAATGTTGTATAATAAGGCAAATCTGCAAGACCGAGCAATTGTAGTAATATGATCTGTGAAGTTTGATTAATCATTGATCTCAGCTCCAAAATTCCTGGCTGTCCTGGAAAGAGTTATGGTTGATGAATACAACTGTACAAAGAAGTTGTAAATGAAATAAAATGAAAATGAATAAAAGTTGTTATGAAGTGGTTGTCTGAGAGCATGAGCAGTTCTGCCATAGTAAGGTTGAGTTGAAGGTGATCGTCTTTCATCCAGCCAGAAATGCCTGTCAGACAGACTGCAATGGGAACAGCTACAGTCAGATCATGTGGTTGGAATGAGAAGTAGAGTTGGGTGTCATCAGCATGGCAGTGATAAGAAAAGCCATGCTTCTGAATGACAGATATAGTGATGACATATAGATGGAGAAGAGAAGTGGTCCAAGCACTGAGCCTTGAGGAACCCAATAGCAAGAAGTAACTTCTGAAACCTCACCCCTCAAACACAACTATATTTTTATGTCTTTATTTTTCTGTATATGTATATTTTTAAATATTATTTTATATTTTTTTGTATTTATATTTATGTTAACACTATATTTATAATTCAAAATAATTTTTTAAAAATATTTTAATAATATATATTATATATATGAAGAAAACCTTATACATCCCTAATATATCCACTAAAAATCACCAGCTAATTGAAAAACCATTCAGCAAAAATTATGTTTAGAGTCCAAATATTTTTTGGTCCACTATAACATCTATTTAGCTCCTGGAGTTAAATTTAACTCTGTCTAATTTAACTCTATGTGAATTAAATTAACACTGCCAAGTTTGCTGTGTAGTAATCTTGGCAGACAGCATCCCGACCGCCTGTGTGTGTTTGTGTGTGACATTGAGATACAGAGAGAGACAGACTCATTAGTGCTGTTTACCGAGTGAAGTGTCAGTATTCCTATTGCTCATGATCTGAACAAACCCATAACAGAAGTGTTAAACTTCATTGCATAACTCACCCTGTGCTGTTTGTTACAGACATGAATGATTTCTTATAAACATGCGGCTTATTGACGCTGTGTCTTTTCATAGCAACAACTCAGAACATCCAAGCAACATGCTAAACAGCGTATTAGCAACTGCATAGCCATAGCACTGCAGCAGCAGTTCTTACAAAGGTAAGCATCCCTCAAGTTTTCATTTGAAAATATATAAAATATTTTGCTTAAAATAATTGTATTTATTTTCTTTATTTTAATAGTTTTTTTTTTTTATTTAGTATTTGTAATTAAATTTTTAAAATAATACTTCCATAGTAATAACTTAGAAAACCCTAGCAACCACACACCAACATTAAAAGAAAGAAAATAAATTAATCAAATAAAAATATAAAATAAAATAAAAGTGCGATTCAAACTTTCCTCAGAAAATATATGAAAATATTTAATTGTTTAAATTATTATCTTTATTAATTTTTACTTTATTTAATTTCATTAAATGTTTTGTTTTATTTTATTTTGTTTGTTTAATAGTCGTTTAATAGTCAATAGTCAATTATTAAATTAAGAGCCATTTAAGAACATAATATATGATATAATTTTGAATAGTTTTTATTTTATTTTATTATTTTATTTATACATTTAATTATCTGTAAATTGAATATATTGTCTGCCCACTGAAGAAAATAAAAATAATGAATCAAAGAAGATTATTTTATTTTACTTTTTATTTAACAACTCAGCTGCATAGTAACATTTAAAAATAACAATAACAATAAATAAAATAAAATGAACAAAAAATAAATAAAAACAACTACTCAGACTCAGAAAATATTTATTATATGTATTAAATTAAATATATTAAATATTTAAAAAGTTTTATTTTATTGACTAAATATGATTTTTTTTTTATTTTGTTTTAATATTTTATTGTTTTACATACATTTTTATTCTACTTCTAGTTCATTTACTTAATAATACTTTGCACTTTTGCTATTATTACTTTCATTTAACTTATTTTGCAGTTACCTACAGTTTTGTTATGCCAGCAATAAATTGAAAGAAACTGAATTTGAATTTTCATTGACAGGCAGAGAGAGCAAGAGAGCGTGAGTGAGAGAGAGAGAGAGAGAGAGAGAGAGAGAGAGAGAAAGAGAGAGGGAGTGAGAGAGGTGATTCCCCTTCTGTTGCGGAGTATTTCAGCAGGTGCACTGATACACTGTATCACTTAAGCTCAAAAATTCCACATGACTTCACCCTCCACATTACCATAAGCTTAGCAGCAGTAGAATTTTTTAAGCAGCATATTTTCATAAACTCCACTGATGACAGATCTCCCACCAGAAGTCCTTAGACAATCCAGTGGCGCCAAAAACAGCACAGTTACTGTCAGTGATGCAAATGCCGCCCAGTGCCATGCAGTGAAAGCCGAGCTCCACACAAACACAGCTTTCCCCAAAATGACACACAAATTTAAACAAAAGTGGCCTTAGGGTTTCTCGCTTTCCTCAGCATGAAGACTGCTTTGAATGCGATGATTGAGGAGGAACCAGAAACTTATTAGCAGAGGTGGGACAAAGTCATTGTTTGGCAAGTCACAAGTAAGTCTCAATTCATTGCCCTCAAGTCCCGAGTCAAGTC
>JAUCMS010000045.1:15588757-15613865 GCA_032357445.1 Enteromius radiatus
ATCAAATTCATGACTCGAGTCTGACTCGAGTCCAAGTCACATGACTCGAGTCCACACCTCTGCTTATTAGCCTTGTTTGCTAATGCAAGCATAGCATTAATATCGCTCTTACAGAACAAATCGCTCAATCAGAAACGGACATGCATGTTAGTACCTTTCTAAATAAACACTGACAAAACAGCAAGAAACATATTAACTAATCAGAACACTTTGCCATTAGTCATGATTAATTGTTTGACAGCACTAATTTAGATCAGTTATTATTATTATAATCATCATTTAAAAATAAATAAGCAAGCAAACAAACACTGACACTTATAAATATAAAATTATATATATATAATTAATAAAAAATTATATATATATATTTATTTATTTTTGGCTTTTAGTAACATTATTTTATCATATTTGTTTGTTTGCATATTTCAGCACGTCAGTGTTTCTCATTTTCTCTTTTTTTGAAACAAAATCAAAGTGATTTTAAGCATGCAGCTCAAACATGCAGTGAAAGCGAGCTGCCTGTCTTTCTGAAGGTTTAATGCAGTAACGCGCAGAGATCTGTGTGGGAAACCTTGCATCTTTACCGAACGTGTTTGTTTGTTCACCGTTTAACGCCTAATCTTCTGCAGTCATCACGTATGCTGGGCAGCGTGTATGAGTAAGATGAGAAGTCACAGAGATGTGAATGGATAGTTTGCTATTGTGCTGCGCTTACTGGATACTCCACCTACACACATACACACACATCACGAATCAGTCAGAGCTTCTTCTCAAGGCCTTGCACTGAATTCTGATAGATCACTAGACAGACAACATCCACAGATGCTCATCGGAGCGCTCGTTCCCTTCATATTAGTTCCTGATGCATTCTGCACGCTCTGCTGAAAAATGCAAACACTAAAACTAGTGGTCAGTGAGATGTCAGATTTAAAAGGATCCTTGCTTTTTTTCGATTGATCAGTAAAGACATTTATAATGTCACAAAGGATTTCTCTTTTAAATAAATGCTGTTCTTTGAACTTTCTATATGCCAAAGATTCATAATGTTTGAAGCAAATATTAAGCAGCGCAACTGTTTTTAACACTGATAATAATAAAGGTTTCTTGAGCAGCAAATCCGCATATCAGAATGAGTTCTGAAGGATCATGTGACACTGAAGACTGGAGTTATAATTCAGAAAATTCTGCTTAATAAATTACATTTTAAATATATATATATATATATTAATTAAATAAACGAGTCCTCTTTCAAAAACATGATTACATTAGTGCTGTCAATCAATTAAAAACACAACTAATTAAATGCATTTTTTCTGAAATGAATTGCATTAGAAACACAAAACGTTTAGGCAGCTCTTTTTATTGCTAAAGCTTTCAATATAGCTGAGGATTCTGTTCTGTTGCCCAGATTACCTAGTATTGGTGTGTCTCATTTAACCATATCTTGGTTTTCTAACTATTTATTTAACAGATATGTAAAGAGTGATCAACAACTATCTCAACAATTAACTATTAATAAAGGGGTCCCTCAGGGCTCTGTGTTAGCATCAACTCTGTTTCACATTAATAATATTTCTCAGGTGATCTGTAGTCAGAAAACCTATATTCACCTTTATGTGGATGATACTATTTTTTATGCTGTAGGTTTGTCATATAATGAAGCACAGGATAGTTTTAATAATATTCAAGAGTATGGTACTGAATGAATTGTTCTGGAACAATTAGATGTGTTGTATCACACATTACTAACGCACCTTGCATATAAGACAGAAAATGCACTTTACAATTTACAAAGTTTTGCAATGCTTAGTTCTTACCTGACTTATTATCAAAAGTAGCTGAAGCCTCTTTTTTAAACATGTACAGCTAGATTATGTAAATATATTTCCTTGACTATCCCTATAAAGAAGGAAGATACTTATGTTCTGCTTTTACATTTTTCTCTGAATGATTGATTTTTGGATTGATGATTTTTTCCACCCCAGAATGAAAAGTTTGTCATTAATCAATTACCCCCAAGCTTTAACGGGATTGTCGTTCCAAACCCGGGAGGCTTGTGACTGTCCCATTGACTGCCAAGTAAATAACATAGTATTAAGAAGAAAAAGACATTGTCAGAGTACTCCATCTGCTATCAGTGGTTCAACTGTAACGTTATAAAGCTGCAAAAATAGTGACTTTATTCAACTGTTCGGCACTGTACTGTATAGCGCCATTTTGGAGAGCATCCGTTTATACAATCAGTTTATGCTCTTCTGTGTCAGTCGTGATTTTTGTTTTCTTTCCATATAAACAGTATTCTCTTATCTTAGTAAGTAAGTGATTAATGACAACATTTTCATTTTGGGGTGGAGTATATAGACAGAGAGAGAGAGAGAGAGTTGGAATATTTAATGTGAAACTACTGAAAGCAAGGCTGTGAGTGTAGGATGTACAGTATACAGTAAATTGTACTGAAGGTCATAGGTCAATTTTCTGGAGTTTCCTTTTTTTACTGGAATTGTAAAGGTCATTTCAATATTTTCTTAACATGGTAATCAACACCAACCAGGCAGACAACAACACAGCCGACTGAACAGACTGTCTTCTGTTCCTCACAGGCACAGCGGCAGTAATTTTGATTTGTTTTTTAAACTTGTGTATTGTGTAAACAGAAATGTTCAGAAGCCTTCTGAATCAAGCTGAGGGAGAAACGCTTTAGAATATCAGTCAGATCAGAGCTGAGCACTTACCCATGATTCCCAGCACTTTTGCACATAGGTTTTTCTTCGTATATTTACATTTTTACTATACAGTATGTATATTAAATGGTTGAAGATATGAAATCTAAAACTGTAGTATAGTTTGAGAGTTGTCAGATTATCTGGTGTTTACATTCACTCTGCTCACAAAACATATTCTCTATAACTGCTGCTGGTTTAAAATACTGAAATATTAAAACATCTCCTGCTGAAATACTTAAATACAAAATTATTGAATAACCTACTGAAATAATGAAAATTAATATACCAAAAAATGTATTATTTAAAAAATAACGTTAATATATAGGTTTTTAAAATGAAGATAGAAAAGGAAAAAAATGAACCACAGACCTAATATATAAATAAATGTCAGACAGAATTTAAAAATTGTTTTTTTTATTAATTAATGTTAATTAATTAATTAGTTTTTATTTAAAAAAACTAAACCAAAGAGAAAAAAAACAGACAGAATAAAAGGTAAAAATACTGAACTTGACTTAGGACTTATGAATTAATAAATCAATCAATCAATCAGTCAATTAATTAATTAATATTTTATATAAAACAAATGTGTTGATTAATTAATTAATTAATTAATTAGTGTTGTCTTAATCACATCAACAAATATATATATTTTACATAATATATTTATGTTTACTGTGTGTATTTATTAGGTATATATAAATACATACCTGTATATTTACATTGTTACATTGTATATATTTATATATTGTATATATATATATATATATATATATATATATATTTAACATATAAACATATTTTTCATAAATATATACATGCATGTGTTTGTATTTATATATATATATATATATATATATATATATGCATAATAAATATACACAATATATTATGTAAACAAAAAGTTTTATTTTGGATACGATTAATTGTGCTTAATCATTTGACAGCACCAAAATAAATGATTGAATAAATGAATAACCTACTGAAATACAAAAAAAAAAAAAAATTTAAATATATAAAATGCAAGCAAATTAAATACTGAAGTGAAATTTGCTGAAATATGGACATACTGAAATATGTGAAAAGTGAAAGACTTAGAGAGTTAAATAAGATTAGTTGGATTTCTGATCTCAGCTATAAGAAGTGCTGTTTTTAGGTCACTGTGGTCGCTCTCATGAGTGATTTAGAGCTGTTTGTGTTCAGATCTGCCTGTTGAAATCACACAGTTCTTGAGGTAGGACTCAGTGGCACCCAACCAACATTTTTTTTTCCTCTAGCACTTGGAGAAACAGGGTGAGGAGCAGATTCTGACAACCGCCCACGTGAGAAACATGTTCTGCCAAAAAGACGCATTTTTAAAAGCCTGGAACTGCTGAGCAGAAGGTCAGACATTTGATCAAAGCAGCTTTCAGAGCGAGAAAGTCTGAAGCCAGACCTCAAGAAAGCTGATCAACCCAATTCTGTTGTGACAAAAAGAACTAAAGACAGAAAATGAACAAACAACAAGCAACCCACTCGATCCGGCTTTCAGCTGTTTTCATTAGCAATTACAAAGCGGTCCGAAAACGCGAACTAATCGACACGTACAAATGCATGGATGGAACAGTGTTCAGCTTTTCCAGCCAAACATGTCACAAATGAAAAAAACCAATAGAGCTGCCACTCAGACTGAATGCTGTGAAAGTTTTTGAATGCAATCCATATGTTATATATGTCATATATGCATGTCTTAAGTGAGATTTCAGGGTTATTGTAGGCTACTGTTTGTGATAGAGGAAAAAAATTATAAACTGTCAAAATTCTGAAAGGAGAAAACAACAGGATCAATGGAAAACAACTGTAAGCCAATGGAAACCTCAGTGGAAATCACCTGGTTTTGTCAAGTTCTGTGTGACAACATCTAATTTCCATAAACAAAGTTTGCTGCACAAAAGAAAGTGAAATGGAAAAACGTTCAAAGAGTGATGCAACTGATACATTTGTAATTTAAATTTTAAATAATGTAAAAATAAAATAACTAAAATATTAAGAAAATAATATATTAAAATAATAATATAAAGGTAATGTAATATTAAAATAATATAGACAATCTTACACAAAGTATAACAATCTTTTAAAGTAACATTATAATAGAAATGTTTACAATATTTTAAAATAAAATAATTTAATATATATATATATATATATAAGTAAATAATTCCTAGACGTTTATAATATAAAACTATTTTAATAAATAAAATTTAAATGTTAAAAAGATTTTAAAATAAGTATATTCTGAACATTTCAGAACTAAGTTTTCGAAACAATACTAAAATATAAAAATAAAGAATACTGTAAAAATAGTAAAATAGTACTGTATAAATAGATATGTAACAAATTAATATATATATATATATATATATATATATATAATGACTCTTTAAAAAACATTAAATAATAAATCTCATTTAAAATAATATTAAAAAATAGATTTTAAAATATATCAATCAATGAAAGAAATTAAAAGAATAAATAAGTCAAGTTGTACTTTAAAAATAGGATTTATTTTAATGTGACTTCATGTAATAAAGAAACATTATTTGGTAACAAAAGTGGCCGCTCAACAGACACCCTGACATAAAACATACTCTATATCATGTAATGGCACAATAAAAATGTACATACAATAAACAGTACAATATATTTCTGACGCCAGCGTCAGTGAAGAGTTTATCAGACAGCGCCGTCTGCAGGCCGCCGGAGGAAGCGCTCAGATCAACTGAGAGACGCGACGCCTGCAGCTCCACCAGCACCTCTATAACGTCTTTGAGCTTTTTGGATGATCTCAGGGAGGTTTGTTTGTCGTTCACACAAACTATCTTCCTGTTGTCTTCATGCTGAATTTGACACTGAACAGGATGTTGGTTATTTTTACAAGAAATCCCAGACTTTTTCCTCTTAAAGTTAATGTCCTGCATTATCTTCTTCTTCTTGTGCTAGTGTCCTGGCAGCGCCTCAGCTGTGTGTGTGTGTGTGTTCAGTCTGACTGCTCCTCACGCTGGTCCAGCACATGCTCATCGCTCTCGGGGCTCTTCACACTGTCTGTACGGACGATGCAGGTGGGCCGGTGGAGGTTGAGCATCACGATCAGCTGCTGCCGCTCGGATTTCAGGTCCTCGATCTGAGACTTCAGCTCCGAGTTCAGCGTCTCCAACCGCTCAGACTCCTACAGCAGCAACCAGAAAGTTAATTATACTGCCTCACCAGACACAAAAACACTCAGTCGCACTGCTTTACAGTGTTCATGTTAATGGTTATTTATGAAAGCTCTGTGAATTCGAGCTCTGGTATTTAAATGACTACTAACAGAATAAAACTAATAAACAATGTGCTTGATGTAAATTTTGTTGAGCTACTTGTACTTGTGTTATAATATTACTGGGTAAGTAGTTATATAAATTCATCTTTAATACTCATTTTTAAAAGCACAAATATTTAATGTAATCACTCTATTTGTAACAAAAATTCTTATAAGATTGTACCCATAATATATTCAGTAATATATTCACAAATATTCAGTAGAATTGCTAAAAGGCATACATTACAACAGTAACATGTAAAATAACGTTTTACTCCATTTTCTTTTCCTTTACCCTCAGTGACTAATAATAAATCCTCAAAGGGGGCTTTTGTACATCTTCTAACTCACCTTCTGTAGGAAGTCTGTTCTTTCCTTCTTTCTGTTTCGACAACGAGCTGCTGCGACTTTATTCTTCTCTCGCCTTCGTTTCTTGCGCTCCTCATCGTCATCTGTCTGTGGAGAAAAAGTTCAAACGCATTCATTTAGATATATGCTTACTCATTTCTACACAATAAAACATCAAGTTTAATTGCTTTATAGTTGTTATGACTGAACGCTACTTGAACTAAACCTAAACAGTCCAGCAGGTGTCACTCTTTGACCAGTTTTTTTGTTTAAAGCGCTTTCAAAGAAGCTTCTCAAACAAAAGCACATTGGTTTCACTTTCTCAGCTGTTGCACACGTTTTGAAGTACTCAACTTATCTGCATTGTTCAACAGGTGACATGCAGTTTGAGTTACCAGATGGAATTGGGACCTGGCCATGAATGTCTGTGCGTGTAAAATGTTCTGTTTTGTTCTCACCTCACCCTTGATGACGTCGAACGGTCTCTTGGCGTGTCTGTTCAGGATAAGAGGAGACAGAACCGCACCGAGGCTGTAGAGCTCTGCTAGTTTGAGCTGGTCTGTCAGGGTGGTGGCGGGAATCCCAGCCAGAGGACCGACGCTGGGCAGAGAACCGGCCGTCATCAGCGGATCAGGGATCTGACCGGGCATCATTGCTGCTTCAGAAACAAACAGAGAGATGTCAGTGCTTCTGTTGATTTAAAGTGCATTCACACATTCAAGTACAACAGCAAACAGCATTCATTGTTCTGTCCTGGAAATCAAAGTCTTTGATTCTATATTTTTGTTGACCTGTTGTCTTTCAGTATGCACAGGTTTTGTGTTTCTTTTTGGAACTGATTGAGTTGAAAAAGTAGTATTTATGATACGATCAATGATGCATAAGCTCAGATCAATGAGGCATATAAGCTTCAAAACCTGTTCTAGCAAGAAAAAAAGTTGAATGCCAAAAAAAAAAAAAGCAAGACCCCACTTTATATTAGATGGCCTTATATGTACTTACATTTACAAGAATCAATTTGTACAATGCACTTATTGTGTACATACATGTACAAGCAAAGTCAGTATATGTTTTATGCAATAACATGAACTAGCATTTCTATTAAAAAAAAAAAAAAAAGTCCTCTTGTGGTCAAAATGACTGGTCATCTGCAGGAGGGTTAAAGAAAACGCTAGTAGTGACCTTTTCACACGTTTAAGAAGAGTTTTTATTTTGGAATAAGTTTAACAAGGATTGATTGGTCAAAATGAGTGTCGTCTCCAATGGAAAACACAGAGAATAATGAAGTTTCCACGAGAGGAACGCAAACTTTTTTAAATGTGCATGTAAATCTGCTTCTCACAGAGTTATAGGAAAACTTTAATATTCCCAAGAGCACAAACAACACCTACGCATGTTAAAACTGTGGCTTAGAAGAGCTAGTGAATTGTCTGTAAAGGCCATTACAAGATTATGTAACAGTCAAACATGTTTCTATGCTGAAAAACTCCTCAAGCTATTCGCAGCAGCTTCACAGTTCTTCAGAAATACACATTTTACATTTTACTGGTGATATTCAAGATCGAAAGCAAATTATGTTTTGTTTTTTTTTTGCATTACATCATTCATGGAGACAATTTAGCATTTCGTTTCTGCATTTGACTATTTGAATTTGACTATAAGTTACAAGAACACCTTTCAACATTTAGTTGAATGTTTAAAAGTAGCCTATATTTAAGTCCAGTATGAAAATGTATTTGAGAATAATTTTTGAAAATGTTTTGCAGCTGATTTCAATATTGTGATCAAATAATTTTAAAGTGCAGTTATAACATTGAAAAAATATAAATGCATGTTTAAAAACATAAGCATATAAAAATGGTTTTGTATAACTGCAAGATCAACTCTCTGACAATGTCTAGCCATTTAAACTAGGGGGTTAATAAAACATAAACACTCAGGGGCCCCATCAAGACCCCTGACTTAAAAAAGCAAGACTTTCAAAAACAAGAATTTATTTAATAGCCTTACTTTAAAAAGTACTGCCACCTTCTATAATGCGTAATAGATGATTTATGTAATACATTTTAAAGTCTCTAATGGACCCCTGGTTAAAAACACTGCACCTACATTCAATACAGTTAAAGTAGCCTACAGTACAAAATGTACTTTGGTGTGCATTAAATAACCTAGCTGTTACAAAAAAAAAAATACATTCAGGACATCACAGTGATGTATAAATATAATTGAACTCTTTCCTAGGTTTTATTAGTATATCTCACTGTCAATGCAGTTCTGTCTCTATGTAAATAGATTAAATCTTCAGATGTGCAGCAGTTTATCAATCGCTGTGTTCGACCTTTACAACGCTCCTGTTGTCTTGTTTAATTCAACTCTTTGATTCCAGTGTAAATGCATACAAATAGCAGCAGAATAAAGCACTTACTTGTTCGCTGCTGAGAGTTGGCGGTTGCTCGTCTGTTCAGCTCGTTTGCGCGTCTGTTCCCGTTGCATCAGCGCGTTTATGTATTGCTGGGCGCTGTGGAATGCGGAACTCTTTGCGCGTGACGCCAGCAGGAGCGCTAGACCCCGCCCCTAGCAACCAAACAACACACAACACAGCAGACGGGACTCCCTGCGAGATGCCACCGACGCGGGATATCCCATCAAAACACAAACAACACAACACCATGAGCTCATGTGTTTATCTTTAAGTAATGAAGTATCAGGAAAAGTCGAGTTTCAGTAGGCTACGCCACCCACGAAAAACGTAAAGTCAAACTATAAACTACGTGTTTACAAAATATATAGCCTAATTTATATATAGCTTAAGTTACCAATCACTGTCTTTTGAAGAGATTGAATGTTTTTAAAGACTTTTCTTTTGCTCAAACAAGCCTTCATTCATTTGATCCAAAGTTCTAATATTAATATTTTTATATTTAAAATAACTACGTAGGCTATCTAACGTGTCTATCTTAAAATGTGATTCCAAAGCTGAAGTTTAGCATCATTAACGTAACTCCAGTCACACGAGTCTGTAGAAATCATTCTATTGTTCTGATTTGCTGCTCAAAAACATTTATTTATTATTAATAGTAGTAGCTAGTATTATTGAGATGATGATGTTGAAACAGAACTTTCAGGAAATGAATGGAAAGTTCAGAAGAACAGCATTGATCTGAAACAGAAATCGTTTGTAACATTATAAATGTCTTTATCATCATTTTTGATCCATTTAAAGCATCCTTGCTAAATAAAATAATTAATTTCTATAATCACCCCTCCAAAAAAAAAAAAAAAAATATATATATATACAGCCATGGAAAAAAATAAGAGATGTTTGTGTAGAAATTTAACAAAGACTTGCATGAAATGCTTGTCATACTCAGAGAGACACTGATTTAGGAGTAAATTGCACAAAGTGGTCTCTTATTTTTTACCAGAGCTATATATATATATGTGTGTGTGTGCGTGTGTGCATGTACTGTATATTGATTCCAAGCTTTTGAATGGTAAATGTATACATGTTAAAATGTTATAATATGTTGCAAAAGCTTTTTATTTCAGATAAATTGTGATTTTTGGATCTTTCTATTCATTAATGGATCCTGAAGAAAATGTACTCGTTTTAAATATTGATGATGATGATGATGATGATGATGATGATGGTAATAATACTAATACTGTTTCTTGAACAGAAAATAATCATATTAGTATGATTTCTGAAGACTCATGAAAAAAAAAAATGTTTCAAAGTTTTACGGTTTTTGGATCCAATAAGCACAGGCTTTGTGAGCAGAAGAGACTTTCCTTAAAAAACATTAGGAATATTACCGTCCAAAAACTTTTTACTGGTTGAGGCTCTCTGTAAAATAGCCCTATCAAAAGCAGTTTATTCTTGTCTTCCAGCTAGTTTTGACTGGTTAGTCACCTGGTCTCCCAACCTGGTCTGACCAGCTTAAATTAGTCTGCAGGCTATGACTAGGCTGGAGCTTAGGCTGGTTTCAGCCATTTTTTTAGGAGTGCGTTTAACAATAAAACAATCTGTCTTTCTTCTTTAAAATTTCACATTTAATTCAATGTAATATTTGCTACTTGTTTTGAAGAATTTGTGAAAGTTGTCAGTACAGTATATAGAACACAGAATGTTTTTGTATACTAACAAACTAATGGCATTTATTGTATAATAAAAAAAAAACAAAATAGCACAACTGCGTTTCAAGCAGAAAACTTCTCAAAAGTGATAAACAACTATAGTGTTGAAAATGAAGATGAAATACTTGTGACGGTTTGTGGTTGAGAAAAGCAGGAGTGAACTGCACCTGTGGTTTCTCTGCTAAAACACCTGTTTGAACTTGAGGGAAACTGAGCTCATACTTTCTTGATAAGAAAAAAAAAAAACAATGAAAAAGGTGGGAAAAGGCTAAATGTCTTTAAAAGGTGATGTTGATATTAACTGAGCACATGATAACAGGGACATTCTTTGACATGCAACAACACTCATTTCAGGTGTGGCTAAAATGTCTAAATACTACATGGAGAAAATTGTGCATTAGCACAAAGTTTGCTTAAACACTTTTCCACACCTTCATAACACTCGAGATGCTTTCGCTTTCTTATACAGGTATATACAAGCTGTTACATAACAAACTTAGCATTATATGAGTTTTATTACTAACTTTCTTTTATGTGACTTAAACGTTACTGCAGATTCTGCACTCTTTCAGTTTCAATAAAATCTGCATTGTAAAAAATAATTTTAAGTGCCCACAACAAATATGTCTTTCAAAATCTGCTTTAATTCATATGAACCAGACTTTAAGACTTCTAGGCTGTTTGTGAAGATATAACATATTATACAGGTCTCTCTCACATACGGTCAGTCGTGGCATTCTGTGGTCAAATTCACTCTATAACTGGTCGTTTGAAGTGAATGAATCTGAAATAAAATAATTGCCACAATTTTGCAGTAATGAAAGACTACACAATGTATTTCTGATTGCATCCACAGACACATGAGAGAGAAAAATGGGCATTTTAATCTTTTTAATCTCTAAGTATGCATTAATGATTCACCAATCCAACCTGGATATTTTAGAATGCACTGAAATACACAGACAGACTGACCGCAGACACAATCACCTCTGTGGCTCACCTCTGACACACAGACAAACTTCCTCTTCCACATTTATTATCCGACAGCATTACTGTATCATCAAAAGAGTCATCAGGATTCATAAGCTCTGGTCCTCAGTTACATTTAATGCACAATATGTGTGTCTTTATAAAGATATATACCACTCAAAAGTGCAGAAACGCAAACCTGGCCACCTCTTTTTAAGTACAAAAGGTTAAAAGGCAAGAAACGTGATGAGATATGATTCAAGCATAATTCGTCTTTCACTGAGTGAATCCTGATGAGCAATGATGAGTACAACACTTCTGCATTTCCCCATTATATTAATAAATTTAAGACAATGATACATTTAAACCAAAAAGCAACCAGACATCGTTCCAAACACAAGTCCACTTCCAACCTTGGAAATGTAATATAATCAAATACAGTCATTTGGAAATTCGCAATCACAAATCAATTATAACTGATGCACATGCATTCCCTACTCATTAAGCAGAAAATAATGCTGCATTATCAGTAACATGCAGTGATTTCAACCTGCCACATTTATATTCATAAAATACTGTTGATTTTATTTGCAAAAGATTTCCTAGATGTCTCTGAATACTTAAAAAGCATGATGCATGATGGTTTGTGTTAATACAAATGAGCTTGTGGATATAAATACAATCTACTGCAACGTCTGAAACATTTTTAAGTCAAATGTAACAGAAGAAGAGCAAACAGATATCCCGCTATAAACTTCAGTATATGCTAAAACATCTGCATCCTGAATCATGTACTAAAGAGGAAGTCCTGTCGGACATTACTTTATTTTGGCCAGTTGAATCATTAACTGGGCACACGTTGACTAATCAAAAGCTGAACGTGAATCGACTGACCATCGTCTGTCTGTCATTCGGGTTCCCTTTTTTTTAACTTTTGCACTTTAATAAAGCAGCCAGCATGAGATGTTTGTATTGTGTTAGTGCCAAGAACACACTGTAAACTGTGCCAGCAGCAGTGGTACGTGGATGTGAGCAGTGTCTTTATATTGAGTTGTTTTTGTAGGGAAACAGAACTGCAGCAGAAGACAGATTTAATTCTGCTCATATTACAGTCTGTCTAAGTGTTGAATTATAGTCTGAGCAATAATACGGCTGAGCACTGAGCAATGTTATAATATAAGCAATTATGGAATAGGCTATTAATAATGATTTATTTAATAATTATTTGAAAACATAAAGAAATATCATGTGGCAGTAAAGTTTAACCGAGATCATAAAGACATTTTATATAGCCTATACAGTATATGTGTGTGTGTTTGTTTAAAAAAAAAAAAAACTAAACTAAAGAATAATAAAAACAAATGCTTATGTACTGCAAATACTGCATATAAAAATGTTTCTAGACAGTAATTCAGTAATTATTTCCAAGTGAAAATTAATTCATTTGAAATATGGGGAGGTATACACACACGACACAAAGTTTTAGGATAATGAAAACTTGTGACGTAAAATCAAGCAGATATATTAACACCTTTTTATATTTCACAAGTCACATTTGTTACACTGCCAAATTTAGTTTTATTTTTTTTTTTCAGTTCAACTTATCACTTAAATTGTTGTTCTGATTAAACAATTGTAAAAAGTGAAAATATAAGTGTTTTCACTGATATTGGACTCTGTAGGCTACTGCAGGTTATCAAGCACAAATAAAAAAAATGCTATAACATGTGCAGTGAAATTAGTTGTTATGAGCAGTGCTTAATAAAAAATAAATAAAAACAGAAACAAGAGGAAAAATGCTTAAATGAACCGCAGTCAATGTTTGACATTGCTTTCGCAGTCAGTTAGGCTACTACACTCGAGTACAAGAGGGTTTTAGCCATTCTGTTTTTTTTTTAATCGAAATTATAACTTTGCAACAGAGCACAGACCATTTTATAAGAAACGGACTGTTCTAAAATGAACGTAAGTAAATGTTTAAAATATGGGAACTACGTTGGAAACCTAAATGAAGTCCTGAAAAATACAAAACAGTTCCCGCAACGTACCGAGAGCTCCGCTCCCCTCTCTCTTTCTACCAGATCTTCCGAGAAAACTTTCATTGGTGAAACACTGCTCGGCTGTTTCCATAGAGGCAGAGCAACTGCTCGATTTCATTGCCTAATATGGGCAACGGAAGTAGACCCGAGAGAGAAAAAATGCGTGCGTGCAAATACGCAGTGACGTCAGGCGCTTTACGTCGCGTACCAGGCGTAGAGAGAACGTTCCGACCGACCGTAACAACAGCGTCTGTATTGACAAATCGTCGTGGGTGAATGCCGTTTCACTAATACCTTACAAAATAGACGGATCGCGAACTTCACTGAATGTCAATAGACGTGGGAGAATGTCTATGTTTAATCGAAACCAGGCATTCATTTCCGTGCATACAAATGAAAGAAACTCTGTTAGGATTAGAGGCTTTACATCTCTGCCTCTTAATAAATAAATAAATGGACACATTTCCTAATTTCGATATTTATTCTTTGTTTGTTATAAACATGCCAGATGATTGAAAAGAAAGAAGGAAGAACAAAAACTGCATAATTATTATTTATTTTTTTTGCCACCATGGTCAGATTTTTTTTTTTGGACAATAGCAAAAAACAGTTAGTCACACACTAAAGACACGGTGTAACAGACTGCACTGTACATCACCACACCAACATTTACACGTACCTACATGGTACAAAAGTGCATAAAAGCATGTCTTTCACAGGATGAACAAACTATTCAACAATGCCAACATCTGGAAGAAACAAACCGTGACTATAGTGACTTCACTGGATGTAAGGGTCACAGTACATTTACTGCACAGCATTCATTATATTTTGTAAATGTTGATCATGTCACACTCATTTATGAAAGCACTTTTATGAGGGTTTTTCGGTTCATCAACAATATTTCACAACTTGCCCTTCTTTCTTAAATCATTTCACTCTTAAAAATAAAGGTCCTTTATTGGCATTTATGTTTCCATGAAGAAACCTTAACATCCATGGAACCTTTCCACTGCACAAAAAGTTATTTTCATGGGAAAAAAGAATCTGTGAAATATTAAAATGCTCTAATAAAAAAAGAACTGTTAATTGAAAGGTTCTTTTAGAACCCCAAAATGTGTTTTCACATTGATGCCATAAAAGAACCATTTAACAAACAACATTCTTAAAAATAAAGGTTCCATATTGGCATCAATGGTTCTCTGAAATCAAAACCAGAACATTTTGTGAAAAGTAAAGTTTCCATGGATACATTTCAACAAAGAACAGTTTTTAAAAAACTGTTCACTGAAAGGTTCTTTTTTTGCACATTTAAAAATAAAGGTTCCAAAAGTGTTGGGGGTCCACAATGCCACAGAAGAACTATTTTGGGTTCCCCACAGATTCTTTTAGTGACCAGTTATTAAAAGAACTATATGTTCTTAGTGTGAAGAACATGTAATCATCATGGAACCATACATGCCAACAAAGAACCACTGTGAAAACCCAATTTTGGAACCTTTATTCGTAAGAACGATGTGCCAGAAGCTTCATAAATTCGTCAAGATGTCTTTGGCTGCATTAGATTTGCCTTCTTTCCCACTGTCATGCTTCTCCACATCTGCATTGCTGAAGCTGAAGACGGGCACGACGTTGGTGCTGCTACAGCTGGGGCTGCATGCCGGAGAGCTGAGAGGTTCCAACCCACCACCCATTGACATGTACAGGGTTTCCCATTCGCTCAGACCCAGAGAACTAGTGAGGTCAATATCTGGCACTAACAGATCCATGTCATCGCCGCTGTCAATCACCTCGCTAATGTCTTCCATTGACACATCTCGCATATCGATGTACGGCTCCACCTCAGCGGGGCCCAGTTCTGCACTGGAGCACAGAAGGACATCTGAGTCTCCAAAGATTGCAGTGCTGGTGGGGTCGGCCTGCTGAGGGGAGGTGGGCACCTGTTCTGGGGAGGTGCTGGGAGCTTGAATCTGCTCCTCTTGGGCTTGAGTTTGTTCCTTGCTATCTGTCGTCGTCTCCTCTGTGAGTTTACAATGGGGCTCGTGAGCGGAGAGGATGAGTTCGAGTCGTTCTTTCTCCTTTAACAGACTTGCGATCTCAGACTGCAGAGCTGCTTTGTCCTCCTCAAGGCTATCAGTTTCCTATACACACGCAGATTATAATCATATCATGCACAAAGTTATCTTTTTTGAAGAAGGCGATTGCAGAATATAGCGGTTTGTAAACTTACAGCTTGGAGGCTGTTGGTTAGCTCTCGTCTGCGATTTCGACACTTGGCGGCTGCAAGTTTATTCCTCTCTCTTCTGATCCTCTTTCTCTCCTCTTCCTCCGGAGAAAGCTGAAATAAAAAACAAATGAACATTTATATAAATGTATTCTGGAATAAACAATTTTAATAAAGTCTTCTTCTGCTCATCAAGGCACCATTCATTTTATTTAAAAAAATAATAAAAACAGTGTTCTATGCCTATTTTATATATATATATATATATATATAAACATTAGAATGTGATCCATATGCATATTATAAAATTGTTTTAACTAATGAAGAATAACGTAATAGATAATAAATCAAATAAAGTAATTCACATGGTTAATATAAACAATAATATAAAGTGACAGCAAATCTACACAAAATTCAAACATTCATGCATAGATGAAAAATAAAGATGTTTACGGAATAATAATTTTAGGTTCCCCAAAGAACCCACTGATTTAAAAAAAACAATAACAACCATAAAGTGACATTTTAATAATCTGAAGAGCCTTTTTGTCCACTATAAAGAACGTTTTGTGCAATTGAAAGGTTCCATGCCACTGATGTAAAAATATGTTTTTACAAATCTAATTTATGTGCTGAGCATGTATATATGAAACAGGTATTTACCTGATCTTTCACCCCCTTCCTCCGGCCAGTGAAGGTTTTTCGAGCCGGTTTGGCATCTTTGGAGTGAGATGAGCTCTGTGGTTTCTCGTGTCTGCAGGGCGACACTGAAGAGATGTCAGTCGACAGGACCATCCACTTGAGATCTGGAGCTGAAGCTACAGCAGTGACCGTTGGAACAAAGGGAGCACCAGCATCCTTCACAATACCTGTTTTCTGAGAACGGGCATGAAAATGTGTTCATCATACATGGTCCATCACAAAATTGCATTTTAATACCACTTAGATCAATCATTTGTTTGTATTTTAAAAATTAAATCATCACATAAACATAAATCATCAATCACAGCTCTTTTAAATAGTACATTTAGCTTACATTCCAGGTAAACGTGCAATTGATTTTACCTGCGTATCCTTCATCTCAGAAGCTGATGTGTGCAGCAGCTGTTTTGCAGACACCTGAGAAACACTCGCGTTTTTAGGCATCACTTCTGCTAGATCGCTCCAGGAGATGCTGGGAACCAGACTAATGTCACCAAATGCTATTATTCAGGTTTTTGTTTTTTATCTAGACTGAGGTTACTACGCTAGGAGGCACCAGCCATCAACGCTGCTTCTCTTTATAGTGAGGCAGATTTTTATGAATGAAATCTGTAAGACTGTACCACTCCACGGAGGGGAGACAGTTCAGCATCAGCCAAATATATATACGACATTTCACAGATACGCCCGTCTCAAAACCGTGCTCGTTTTGATTAAACATTTAGGCATTCAAATAAAGCTTGCTATGCGTAAACCGATGTTATTTTGTTAAATTGCAACGCTGCAGCTTTCACATGAATGAACAAGATACGTCATTTTACGTGCCTTGTTTGCAGCCTGTATTTTGAATTCCTGCGTGCGGTTGCGATGTATGAATATTATAGAGATTTATCTCTCTGTATATAAGATTTGTCTGCAAGCGCGTGATTGTGAGTTATGTAACTGAGAGAAATAAAAAAAAAAATACACACTGCATTTGACATCATCAATGTAAAGAAAGTGTTGTTTAACGAATATGCCAAAGGATAAGAGAGAATTTAACAATGAAATAATTGTTGTGATACTTCAACCGCGCCCTTTCTATTAAAAACTGTGATTTTTCGTATCCCTTGTAAATTACAGTGATGGATCTCCCACTCAGAGCGCTCCAGCAACAACCCTGTCGCTAATGTGAGCAGCCAATCAGAGAGCTGCGTGTCTTGACCATATATGGCACATCCGGTGTGGAGTCTCTAGCTGCAGCGCTACTGCGGCACAGCCTATTTTTATCATATCACATTTAATTCAATGACATTCTTATGACGACATCTTCGCCAAGTAGCCAAAATTACCTAAGTATGTGACTGAAACTTTTTATAGGCTAATGAAGTTGTCGATTTCATAACTGCCTACGGGCAGACATTATTCTATGATATTGAGGATTTGCACAAAACCCAAACAGCTTTTTTTGTTAATTCTCACTCAGACTGGTAGAAAAAGCCGTTGTTCTTTTCCATAACCTGTGTGAAAATCTCTATTCATAGCTCTGATGAGGTAATCCTGCTTTCACACGAGGGCGTGTGAGTGGGGCCTCCCTTCTGTCCACAGTCCAAGTGTTTCCCGGCAGATCCGCCTCTGGTTTCTGATCTGTGATTCTCATAAAGGGAAAAGGGCCATATGCAGGGTCATTCCGCAAAACCAATATGTATTACCGAAATATATTTTAATACAATTAAATATATTATTTAAAATGATTATTTATTATTTTAAAATAATCAAATTATTATTTTAAACTAGAATTTTTTTAAATTCTCTTTTAAATATATATATATATATATATATATATATATATATATATATATAAATTTGTTTTGTTTTTGTGTCTCTCACTTTCTCTCTGTGTGTTTGTGTAAGGAAGCCATTTTTGGCATGTCCTCCAACTCCATACCTAAAAACCTGATGTCACAGACATCATCATCTTTTCAGGATATAAATTCCTCAAGGGCATTGCTTTCTTTTTTTAGCACATCTATTATTACACGTTTGTCACAAGGTGATCAAAAATAATCACAGGTTTTGGTTACCATGATTTTGCACAGTGAACAAGTTATTGTTAATAACTGGATAAGTGTAAAGATTAAATTCTATTTCTAAAAACTCACTGTTGTCTCATAACCTTGAGCACAAGGCAAGCAAGCTAAATAAAGTATAACGTATAAATGTCAGCCTGGTTAAATTAGTTATATCCCAGCATTTTAAATATTCAGCTTGAGATTGACCACATGTAGGAATACGCTGTATTTCTTTTAAAACTATTATTCTCTAATGACAGACTGTTTAAATTCCTGCTTTAAAAAAGCATTCAAAAGACTCAAAAAGTGCAATAACCTAGGAGCAGTTGCAGTTATTGTCAGTAACAATAACTCCAGTATCTCAGACACATTTTTCTGTTCATTTTCAAAAAAAAGGAATGACATTTCTATAATGAAATAATGGATGCTATTTAGTTTTTTTAAGTACCTCAGAGAGGATACAATCATTGCATTGTTTATTTACTGTCAATAGTAAGAACAGACTTTTGTCGGTGAAAGGCGAAACTACAAACTACATTCGCAGAGGCTCCAGTTGCAGTGACGTCAGAGGGAGGGGCGTCGCTTAGACAACGAGGAAGAGCAAACAAAACACGAACACAGAAGTAGAGCAGTAAAATATGACATCACATGGGAACGCTGATAGAGCTATTTTCGTTTGTTAATCACATTGTGCGTGCCCGGTTGTTTAAAAAAAATAATAAATACAAATATAGGACTAAATATATAAGAATTAAATAACCATCACCCCTCTAAAGCATACACACACACACCAATAGACAAACGTGTTAATTTATATTTATTGATATATGCCCAATATATTGACAGCCAAGAATTTGACAAATTTAGGCAATTTGAAACTTTAAGCAATGTGACTATTTGTTTGTTCTAGAGAACAAACACATAGCTATAAAACCAACTCAGCATTTTATTACAAATGAATTCCTCATTAAACGAGCAACGCCTTTTATTGCGCAAAGGCACGAACACATCCCGAGGCCATCCATGTTCTATGCTTCGCGCAAAGTATGTAATCTAAGAACAGGAAATGCAAGGTAAACTTAGGTCGAACGTGAGCTGTAAATAAAAACCATTTGAAGTTTGGATTAAGGTTTTGCATTACATTATATTAATATATTGTAATTACAGAACTGCCTTAATACTGTAATAATAACGGCGCTGATAAAAATGCATAATTTATTATTTCTGTACATATAGCGGTTTATATGTTGTTTATGAAAACAATGAAGCCTTCTCGAAGTATCTTTACATAATGCTTTACTCTGCACGGAGTATTTCCCATCAGCACTCCGCCTCTTCAGGATGTGTTCCATATAAGGTAAATGACGTCTTGGGATCCCCTGCTATGGAACGTCATGTATTCCACTCCGTTTCTGTTAAAAATATTAATATACGAACGTTTTTTAACAAACGTTTTGTCATGTACTAAGCTTAAAACTTTGCATTAGATGTATACTGATTATGTATCCAGCAAAATGCGTTCCTGACAACGTGTTTTCCAAAGGTTTCTAAGCAAACACTGTCAGATCCCTGCTCCACCCTCTCTTTGACGTCAGTCAAAGACTTCCTATAAAAACTCCGCTAGCGCTGTGGCTCAGCAGTTAAACTTTGGATACCAAGAGAAAGAAGAACAGCAGACGAGCAGGGAGCTAACAGACCGAGGCTTTTGAAACCGTTCTAACTTTCTGGATCTATTAGTGCTGGATAGTTCTTGCTTCTCGACTTATAACAGGATGATGTTTACCAGCCTTAACGCCGACTGTGACGCGTCTTCCCGGTGCAGCACGGCGTCGCCGAGCGGCGAGAGCGTCGGGTATTACCCGCTCAACCAGACTCAGGTACCCAAGTGAATTATTATGAAATTATTTAAAAATTAAAATGGCTTATTTTTTTGTTTATTTATTGTAGTTAAATTATGAGTAGTAATCATTTAAATGTGTAATACATCGGTTAATAATAGGTAATAAACATGAATACACTAAGTTAATAATAAAATAAGCGTTACTCATATTTTTAAAATATACACAAATTATGATAATCTACAATTAGCTGATATATATTAAATTGTTTCTTATGTGCATTTCAGGATTTCACAGACCTGAGTGTCTCAAGTGCCTCTTTCGTGCCATCCGTGACCGCGATCTCTTCATGCCCAGACCTGCAGTGGATGGTTCAGCCCATGATTTCATCTGTGGCGCCCTCCAACGGCGGAACTCAATCTTACAACCCAAACCCTTACCCCAAAATGAGGGTCACAGGAGCCAAGTCTCCAAACTCCAACAAGAGAGCCAGAGTTGAACAGGTAAGCAATGCACTGAGTTTGTTTTTAACAACCGATTACCCAGTGCACCTACTGCATCCGTTTATTAGTTTACATGGTACTGAAAGTAAAATCTCCATTTTATCGCTTCTGCAGTTTTCTCCAGAGGAGGAAGAGAAGAAAAGAGTCCGTCGGGAACGGAACAAGATGGCTGCCGCAAAATGCCGCAACCGAAGGCGAGAGCTCACCGATACGCTGCAAGCTGTAAGTACATACAGATCTTTGTGAAGATGCTTTGTTTAGCATACTATGCAAGTTAACATTTGGCGTCTATCAGTCTAACAACATTTATGTTTTTTCTAAAACAGGAAACTGACAAACTCGAGGATGAGAAATCTGCTCTTCAAAACGACATCGCCAACCTGCTTAAAGAGAAAGAGAGGTTAGAGTTCATCCTCGCTGCACACAAACCCATCTGCAAGATCCCCGGCAACTCCGCCTCCCCCATCCCCACCGCTTCGGTCCCTGAGATCCACAGCGTCACTACCTCAGTGGTCTCCACAGCGAACGCACCAGTTACGACCTCTTCCAGCAGCTCGCTGTTCTCCAGCACGGCCTCCACCGACAGCTTCAGCTCCACATTGAAGATCTCAGACCTGGAGCCGACCCTGGAGGAGTCTCTAGACCTTTTGGCCAAAGCCGAGTTGGAGACGGCTCGCTCGGTCCCAGACGTGGACCTGTCTAGTTCTCTGTACACTCAAGACTGGGAGCCTCTCTATACACCCGCTAACAATGACCTGGAGCCCCTTTGCACGCCCGTCGTCACCTGCACCCCAGCCTGCACCACCTATACTTCTTCCTTTATGTTCACCTACCCTGAAAACGACGTCTTCCCCAGCTGCGGGCCTGTCCACCGGCGGGGCAGCAGCAGCAACGACCAATCATCCAACTCCTTGAACTCCCCAACCCTCCTCACTCTTTGAGAATTTACTAGAGACACTTAGAATTTCTACTTCTGACACACAACTTGATATAATCTGGTAATGCAGGGCTATGGAACTGACTATAGCAATCATTATTGCTTCCTGTATTTATCTGAACCATACATGCCTGCCAAATGTAGCAAGATAAGCATGGATTAACTGATTTCGCATTAATGATCTAGTTTTTGTTAAGTTTAACTAATAGTTTTTTAAGTTTACTGGTGCTAGGTTTAAATTGTTGTATTGGTGTGTTCTGAGCAATAGAGAACTGATATGTTTTGCCTTTACGGTTGATTTCTGAATGTGTGAAGTTTATTTACTCAGATGTGTGCTGCCTAACCATTGCATTAAATGGTCTGACGTCCAAGTATGAAGTTTTCTGTGAAAACGTAGTCTGTTTAATTTATGGAATTTTTATTTTTGTACTGAAATGTGAACTTGCGAATTGTTTGCAAAACTAGAAACAATAAATATTAAATGTATACCAAAAGTTATTTGTTTGTGTTGATGTGAGCTCATTGGGTGTTGCGTTATGTGCTAGATTTATTGAAGGGGCTTAATGTCTCAAGCACATTATTTAAAAGTAGTTTTTATGATCTTTTTAATGCATTTTTAGTACACAAGGATGCATTAATTCATCAGAAGTGACACTGTATTTAAAACTTATATTATTACAATATAAAATATGACATGCACTGATTCCGTTGTACCTAGTCCAGGTAGACTACTAAGTTTCACAATGTTTACATGGTCATGTTTTGGCCTGAGAACGAACAATATGATTCATACCACACCTTATGATGATAGATTAGACATTAAGATTTTCTATTAATGTTTAAACAATGATTCTGTGTGTTTTTGGTGATCACACGTCTTGATAAACACCAAATCTGTGTAGATCCAAAATGTGTCAGCATTTAAACCAATACCCACAGCCCTTTTGATCGCTTTGCATTATTTTATCTATAACATACAGTATTGCTGCCCTAAGAAATTGCAGCGGAAATGATGCTGTTCATGTGCGCAAGAGAATGTGACGCAACCACAGCATTACGCTGGGGTCACTTCCTTCCCTTTTAATGCTTATCACAGTTGCACACTTAACAAGTGAATCTTGAACCTCAAGAATGTGACAATCTTCCATTTTTATGCTGACTTACTGTTAATTTCAGTCAGCCGCTATTAAAATGTCAAAAAAAAAAGAAGAACTGAAAGATACAGAGAGAATATGCAAACCCAAAATAAAATGTTAAGCATTGCATTTGCAAAGGAAAATCTCAAAACTACCACTTTGTATCTCTAACAGCAGACACAGCCAGTCAGGGAGAGCTCCTGACGTAAAATCACGTAGTATGTAATAACTCCCTGTCTATTAATACAATTGGCAGACTCCAGAGAGAGGCAGAGACAGAAATAGCAGGTGCGCTGCCTTCACCATCAGCATCAACAGCAGTAAAATTAGCACACGGTGACGCCGACCTGCGTCGATGCAGCAGCCCAGGGGAGGAAACAGACAGGCAACGTATGCTCGAGAGCAGAGGAAAAAAAGCTGGAAAAAAGGGAAAAAAAAGGCAGAGAGAATTCAGGCTAAAGATAGACCATAATGCACTGCTCTCTCACTGATAGAGACACAGTTGGATCGCCGCCATTTTCTAAATCATCTGGTGGATAATTACCAAACTAAGGCATGAGAAGAGCGTCTGATTATTTAGATGAAAACGCATTTATAAAAGCTAATACAGGGTCACTGCTGCATATTGGTAGTAGGCATATGTCACACTAATTTTACGCCAGACAACCTTTCACCCAGTAATAAAAGGCCGTAATAAATATGAGCAGCTGTCTGTATATCGAAACACATGATCTAAAGTCCACAATGACTTCAATGCAGAAAAAGAAAGAAGAACTATAAAGAATTCTGGGTTACAGATTTTGACTGTAAAATTGTACCGTTACAATTTACAGTAAGGTGTCATTTGTTAACATTAGTTAATGCATTAACTAACATGAGCAAACAGTGCATTTAGTAAGCTATTTATTAGTCTTTGCTAATGTTAGTTAATGAAAATACAGTCGTTCATTGTTTATTCTTATTAGCTCAGTGCATTAACTAATGTTAACAAACACAACTTGTGATTTTAATAATGCATTAGTAAATGCTGAAGTTAGGATTAACTAAGATAACAAATGCTGTATAAGTATTGTTTGTTCTTAGTTCATATTAACTAATGTTGTTAACTAATGACCCTTAGTGTAAAGTGTAACAGTACAATTATTTTGTTACTACTGATCCCAACACACGCTCCGAAGTCATGATCTAAATAATGAGTCGAAGTTCCAGTCTGAATCAAAAGATTTACGAACCCTCTAAGTACTGTACTATAAGGGTTTGTAAATCTTTTGATTCAGACTGGAACTTCAGAGCAGGTTTGTGACTCATCATATATACCAGGACTTCGGAGCATGTACAACATTCAATTTAGATCGGAACTTCAGAGTAAGTTTGTGAATCAGATTGGGCCTTTTTAGATTCAAATCAGAACTTCAGCACATATAGCAAATCATTTGATTTAAATTAGAACTTTGCAGTGGTTTGCTAATAAACAAACTACTGCATCAGTTGGTTTTAAGCACTGCATTAAAATAATCTGCAAACAAATACAGGCCTGACTTCTTATTTGGTCTGATCCTGCCCAAATGTCTTTAAAGCTGACTGAGCAGGTTGATAATATGGCAAAACCTCAATAAAGAGACCAGAAATATAGTGCAGCAAAATATGAAAATAGGCCTATGTGTTATATTTCAAAAGTATTTATATCTTTATCCTGGCACTTTTCTTTCCAGAATACACACAGTGTTTGTACATTTATTATACATCATCTGATGTTACCTATTAAATAAATAATTAAATACAAACATAGCTGTTAATAATGCACTACCACAATATCAGAGCACTTAAAAATAAAATCTTAGTAAGCAGTTTATAAATACAGCTATAAAAGCCTTGTTCTTGGTTTATAAGCATATCTATTACAAATGAGATTTAAAGGCTCAGTATCTTCCTAACAGAACAAATAAACAAACACAACACAGAGGGATACAGAACTATTCATTTCAAGATGCAGAGAAATATGAAACTAATTTTTTTTCTATGAAATTGCAGAGGTTTGTTTAAGTGTAAATTTGTATGGTTTTTGAAAAATTATTTATGTGTTCTGTATCTCTCAGTGTTGTGTTTGTTTAGCTTTTCTGTTTGGAAGATAAATGAGCCTTTACATCTGCTTTATAAATGCTTT
>JAUCMS010000045.1:15613965-15636970 GCA_032357445.1 Enteromius radiatus
TTGGCCAGAGATTGCGTGACTTATCCAATCCATTACATATTATGGCAACTCGGAAAAATACGCCGTGGTCAAACGAGTTAAAATGTCTTCATTCTTAGCCAAGCCCCGCCCCCAGCTCTGCGCTCTCACGTCTGCATTTACAAGTGCACAAGCGAGTTTTGCAACAGGAATATTGCAAAAGGAGTAGCAAAACTCAAAGCGCCAGGGTTTGAAGTACTACCAGATCTGAGAGGCTGTATTTGAGTGCGGAGTCGTGATTGTACAGCGAAACTGAAGAAAAGTGCAAATGTAAATGTGTCGTACACATCTGTGTCTGTCATTCTGTTTATGTGAATGACATTTTCCAAATTTATAACTATTAATCTGCAACTTCAAATTCAAAACACGAGAGAATCAGCTTTTCACACCATAGCTGTGAGTGTAAATACAAGCAACATACAAATACAAATAATAATAGGACAAGTTCTCGCATTCAAATTAGAAAGCTCTCGAGTTTTTAAACAGATATGCCTTCATATCTGCGCTACTCTTCGCAGCTCCAGAAGTGGGCGCTTTAGATTCGCAGAGGAGGTGCGCAATTTGCGCATGCGCGAAATCAGGGCGCAGGCGCAGTGTGCACCTCGATCCGGGCCTGCAGTAGTGGAGCGATCAGCTCGTCATGGCGCGGTTCCGTGTGCTTTCGCTCTCGCTCTCACTGTTGTTTGTGGTTCAGTCGGTCGTATCGATCTCATTTTACCTGCCGGTGCGCAGCAGAAAGTGTCTACGGGAAGAGATCCATAAAGACGTGCTCGTTACCGGAGAATACGAGATCAGCGAGCAGCCCAACACGAAAACCAACCTGAAGGTGACGTCACGCCACACATTTACAAGATTAAAGATTTAAATATCCGCACAACCAGTTACAGCTGTATTCAACAGTTGCCTTACGTTTAATTTAAGTTTTTAGTTGATTCGTGATGATTGTAGCGGTTCGGTGAGTTTAAACGCAAGGCCTTATGTTAGTGCTACATGGCGCTTCCTGGTTGGACGGTGATTTAATGATTAATTACAGTTCGTTTTAATAACATTCAGCTAGTTAAACAAATCAAATGAGTTATGTAAATGACGCTACGCCTTAATTTCGTTACACAAAGCGTGTAAAGAATAAATGTGAATGTAGTGTGTGTGTGTTTTCTCCGTATCATTCACTCGAGTTGTAACACGTCAGTCTTACTTCCACACTCCCATACAGAGAAGTGTATATGGATTTACATAACCAAACGTTACTAATCAGTGCTGTATAAAATATTATAAGTATAATATTTCTGGCCTTCCTTGCTGTTTGGCATGTTTGTCTGCTAGCCTTTAACTGAATATCCAATGTTGTGACTGCCAGATCACGGACTCCTCTGGACACATCCTTTATGTGAAAGAAGATGCAACCAAAGGCAAGTTTGCCTTCACCACAGAGGACTATGACATGTTTGAGGTGTGCTTTGAGAGCAAGTCACCTATGGGTAAGTGTTTGATACATCTGCAGGCTTTCTGATTAGCATTTTGCTGACATATGTTCAGCTAAAGGTGATGATATGATGGTAGATGAATACAAATTGATTCTAAATCGGCACCAATATATAGTTTTACTCTAAAAATTCAGAATTTGTTCATTTGATTTTAACTTTTTTTCATCTTGCATTTAGGAACTGGAAGAGTTCCTGACCAACAGATCAACTTGGACATGAAGCATGGTGTTGAGGCCAAAAATTATGAAGAGGTATGTCTGCCTTGTATTGGTAGTCATTTTACTGTATTTTTTTATCAGATAAATGCTCATCAAGGTGGCATTAATCTGATTAAAAAATACAGTAAATATTACCATTTAAAACAACTATTCTATATGCATATAATTTGTGATGAAAAGCAGATTTTTCTGCATTATTACTCCAGTTTTCTGTGTCACATGACCCTTCAGAAATCATTCTAATATACTGATTTACTGCTCAAGAAACATGTATTGTTTTTAAAGTTGAAAACAGTTGTGCTGCTCAATGTTTTTTTTTTAAACATGATACCAGGTTTTTTGGTGACTTAAAGCAAAACAAAACCGAAAAACAATTTTGGAGTTATGTCTATAGACTAAATGTCTTTACTGTCACCTTTTTAATACATTTCTGACCCTAGATTTTTGGACAGTGCTTTTAGAGATTATCTACACTTACTGTTCCAGGCAGAATTGCAGCTGTTATTTTGATTGAGTAGCCAGTCTGAAGTTATTCTTCATTTGTTCAGATTGCCAAGGTTGAAAAACTGAAGCCCCTAGAAGTAGAACTCCGTCGGCTGGAAGATCTTTCAGAGTCTATTGTCAATGACTTTGCCTACATGAAGAAGAGAGAGGAGGAGATGAGAGATACTAATGGTAATAACATCTCACTGAAGCTTAATTCCAGCTTAAACGTGACTGGTAAATGAATCCGCATGAGCTCTGACGTTCTGTTGTGTTTTGCAGAGTCCACCAACACACGTGTGCTGTACTTCAGCATCTTCTCCATGTGCTGTCTGATAGGTCTGGCCACGTGGCAGGTCTTCTACCTGCGTCGCTTCTTCAAGGCCAAGAAGCTCATTGAGTAAAATCTGCCTGTAAATTCAGGGACCCAGAACTACTTCCTGACATCAGAACCTCCGGCCCCTGACATTTTGCTTTGCCCCGGCGATTCATTCTAGTCGCCGTGGGTGACCTGAAGTTTATCGGGAGTGGGCGTGCATCAGGGAATTCTCTGGGAAGCGATTGATGCTTGGCGGCCAAATTGTCTTTCAATGCGTTGTACATTTTTGATACAAGCTTGTTCAGTATCATTTGGAGAAAAAAAACACCCAGTTTATTTTGCTTTATTTTCTTGTATTTATACTAAATGACAGCACAAGCCCCTATAACTGATAAAAAGATACGCTCCTGTGAGAGAAACTTTGTGGTCATTGAATGTGTGTGTGTGTTAATTGCTGTAATCTATTCCGCCTGTTATTTGGAAGGATAGAATGATTGTTTCAAATGAACAGATTGCAGACTGATGTGTTTAGCTGTCTATATTATTTCTAGAAAGACTTATGTTTGGTAATGCAAAGCCATTTTATCAAAATGAAGTCCCACTCACTGCAAGTGAAAGAGAGAGCGATCGCGCATCAGAGCTTCAAGCTGTCATATATCATTCTGATTTTTGAGAAATGTACTAATTTTTAAGCAGTTTTATTTTTGTGGGGCAGCATCTCTTTTTAGTTTGCTTTATTAAGAGGAAAGTGTGAATTCATCTGTGATTAAAGTCTTTATTAGTTAATTGTTAGATGTTAGTTTCTCCAGAGACTGAATAAATGTTCAATACAACACAACTCTTTTGGAGGTTAAAGGTGCATAAATGCCATCGCTGCTCCATCAGTTCTTGTTTGATTTGTTACTGTTTGACAGATCAAACCAGACTTTGATTTTCTCTTCTTTTCAAATGCTTTTATGGAATAGAGGTTACACATGTCCTGGGTGGTTTGGATCAGATTTATTATTGTTATTATTTGCTACCAGTGGTTTAATTTTAATTTTTTTTTTTTGCTCAAGTGTTTCATTTTCTGCAATGTTTTTGATTTGAATTAATTTTGGTGAAAGTGGATTTTGGAAATATAATTGGCTTGTCATTCAATAAAAAATGTTAGTAAAGTATTTTGAGTGTTTGTGAGTTATTAGCAAATTAAATTTGTTACAGCAACAAAGCAGAGTTATTGTTATTGTCATCTGAAAATAATTATAAAAAGATATAAAAATATTAAAATTTTTGCTTAAGACTACTCGGTAGACAAATATATTTTAAAAGTTATTATAAAGTTATTTTAATAAGGAATAATGTATAAAAAAAATCACCTAAAATGGTTTGTGATATATTATGGTAAGAGATATTATATAATATAATATATTCAAATGTTAAATAATATACAGTGCATTTAGCAAAATATTTTTATAGGCTACTACCTGGCTTTCACATGTTTGTTTTGTGTAATAATCTGTTCAACGGCATTACAGAAAACACTTGAGCGAGTGTTGAGGACGGTTGGTGGGGCTGTTAGGGCTGTTAACAGAGTCCTGATCGACGAGGAATGCCAGAAGAAGAGCGGGATTCGTGAACCGGAAGAGGTTTTTTTCTGGTTCCGCGAGAGTGTTCAAGCTGTCAGAAGAAACTTGCTCGTAATCAGCGCATTACTGAGACACCAGTCAAAATGCCCGGCGCGGATAAAGAGACGGATCTGTCTGAGCGCATCGAGTCGTTTCTGTCCGAGCTGAAGCGCTGCGGCAGCGGGGCTGGATCCCTCCGGGGCTCCGCGGAAACAGCCCGAGAAACGACCGCTTTACTCCGTAAAATCACCGCGCAGGCCCGCTGGGGCAACGCCGGTGAGTAAGCACTAGAGATCGGATCAAAACACTGTCTTGCTCGATACACAACTTCACTTACATCATTACATCACATGCATGTGCCTGACAGCAGAGCTTTTCAATCTTTCGTATAACGTTAGGTCCTATGGGACCCCACTCTAAATTTCAATGCGTTTCTATATTTGCTTATAAAAGATCCGGGTTTATGATGTAAAAAAACAAATGTCATAAATATGTAAAAAATATGTAATTTTTTTTCTTACTAGAAAACTTACTCAAGTCAAGTCACTTTTATTTATATAGCGCTTTTAACAATGCAGATTGTAGCAAAGCAATGAACATTATCAAACAGGAGAACAGAGAGATGGTAATGGTAAATTTATTACAATATTACATTTAAATTTCAAATGAAATGAAACTAAATTCAAATAAATAAACAATTATTTATTCGAATCTTTAATTTGATTCATTTGTTTTTATTACATTATATTGTAATAGTTATTTTGTTTTCTAAATTGTTTTAATAAACATTTATTATTTATTTTAGTATCATTTCTTAGTATCATTTTAATTAGTTTGATCTAAATGTTATTTTAATACCATATTATTGTATTATTTTAATCTACATTTTATTTAATATTTGTTGTTTATTTGCTTTTATATTATTCTAGAGCACATATATACAGATATCATTTATTTTAATCTTATTTCTTATTTATCTACACTTTTTTTTTTTTTTACTTTTTCTCTACATTTTCTCTTGGACATCCTTGTGACCCCATAGGGCAGATCCTCAGTTTGGCTCGTGAGATCCCTTCCCTTGAGCCCTGATCAAACTCACATACCTGTGAATTTCTAATGTTCCTGAAAACAATGACTAGCATGCTCAGGTGTGTTTGATCTGGGTTAAAGCTAAACTCAGCAGGAGAGTGCATCTTACGAGCCAGGTTTGAGTATGCTTGCCATAGGGGTCGCCCCAGATTGAAACCCTCTGGTTTACAGGATCTTGAAATCTCTGCTGTGTTTCAGGTGAGCTGATGGAAATCATACGGAAGGAGGGCAGGCGGATGACGGCAGCACAACCGTCTGAGACCACCGTCGGTAACATGGTTCGCAGGGTGCTAAAGATCATCCGAGAAGAATATGCAAGGTATCTGAAATCAACCTTATAACTTCATTCCCTCTTCCCTAACACTAATATACAAAGCCTGAAGGAGCAAATGACAGTTGTATATATTAGTGTGCATTATCTTTGATATAGCAGCTAATTTTCTTTAAATATCACAAACATGATAGCCAATCCAATTTCAGCATTTTGTCAGTGTGAATGACAGATGAGGTCTGTAATACCAAAGTATCTTTAAGATAATTCATGCCACTCGGCGGCCATCTTTGAAACGATTAAATTTCATATTTGAAATCACCAATGAAACTTGACAACAACTGTGTATAAATGTTGTTGCTTATAAACAAAGCCGTAGATCACATAAAATTTTCAGATTATTTCCTGATATCATGTTTTTTTAAATCGTTGGTCTCTTTTGGAACTGTACACTATTTTTGTAAATGTTTTATACTATTGCTGTTGTAATACAAACCGTAATACCTGTAAAGATACATACCCGTTTTATCACTCATTTGTTTACAAAACATTGTTTATGTTTGTTTACCATGACATCTCTAAACCATTTACTATGGGCTCTGTTTGCGTAGAAATGGTCTTTCCAAGTTTTAATTTCCATAGTTATCTGATATAAATAGCAATATTCTGTTTACATTCCCTGTCGGAAAAACCAGCATATGCTTTTTGAAGCAGGGATGCTGTTTTAAGCAGGTCCAACCAGATTACGATCAGCTAAGGACAAGCTTAAACTATTAAAGGACCAGCTTAAACGAGCATCCTTGCTTCAAAACATTAGAACATGCTGTTTTTCCCCCAATAGGTTTGCCAGCATTTTGTTATTTTAACTTTAACAAGTCAAAACTGAGGCATATAAACTGCTTACTTATAAGACATAACGTATGTATTCCATATCCAACCTTTCTTCGTCATTGTTCGAGTTTTGATGTTATTTCCGCAAATAACGGGGTCATTGGTTTATCATAAGCCTAGCGCGTGCCGTCTCAAGCCATCAGATTCCTCCACGCAGAATATGGGAGCCGAAGCACAACCCACGACAAAACAATGTTCCTCCGCAAATAACGTGCAGGTTTATGCTTCAACCGCTAGATGGCCAAAAGTTACATAGTGACGCTTTAGTTTTAAAAAGAGGAGGAATATCAGTACAAAGATTTTGGAAAATGATATGGTGATTTAAATAATAAAAGAATTTAAATGTTTAGATGAACAATATAAATCTCGCAGGTCCAGAGGCAGCAGTGAAGAGACGGATCAACAGGAATCTCTGCATAAGCTGCTGACGTCTGGAGGATCCAGCGAAGACAACTTCAGACAGCACTTCGCTCATCTCAAAGCTAATGTCATTGAAGCCATCAACGAACTGCTGACAGAACTGGGTGAGGATCTTTAGATGCCTTCATCCAGCATACTGATCATCAGACGTCACAAAGGGCCCGAGAGATTTAGTTTTTTTACATATTCTTGTAATGCTAAATATTCCTGTGATATTTATTTATTTTTTTTCCTCAGAGGGCACCACAGACAACATCTCCATGCAGGCGCTGGAACACATCCACTCTAACGAGGTCATCATGACCATCGGCCGCTCCAGAACAGTGGAAGCTTTCCTGAAAGACGCAGCGCGGAAACGCAAATTTCACGTCATTGTTGCAGAGTGTGCACCCTTCTGTCAAGTGAGCACATATTTGCATCCATTATATTTTACCCTCATTACTGGCAAATAATAGTAATAAATGGACAACTAAAAATTAATAACACTCATGTTCAACCATTATTTACTATTATTAAAATTATTATATTATAATTTGTTATAGTATATAACATTTTAACATTAAATCATTTAAGAAATGCATAATGATTCATAAGAAAACATTATTAATACATTCTATTTATATTCTATAATATAAAAAAATTATACTGTAAATTGAGGTTCTTTATTGTAATTGTTTTTTGGCCATCAGGGGCATGAAATGGCCACAAGTCTTTGCAAAGAGGACATTGAGACAACCGTCATCCCAGACGCTGCCATATTCGCTGTAATGTCAAGAGTCAACAAGGTGAAATTAATTAATGCCTAATGTTTTGATTTGATTTAATATTCCAGATTAATTATCCAGTATCACAAAACTGGTAATGTTATAAAACATTGTTACTTGTTAGTCATACACGGACTAGTTTTCCTTATGAACACCTCATTAAATATCTGACTGAATCACTTGTGTTGTTCAGGTGATCATTGGCACACAGACGGTTCTGGCTAACGGGGGTCTGCGGGCGGTTAACGGCACACACACACTGGCTCTGGCTGCTAAACATCATTCGACTCCTCTCATCGTCTGCGCTCCCATGTTCAAGCTCTCACCACAGGTATCCCACACCCCATACAAATCACCCTTACGAGATTCAGCAAAATTAAAATCAGTAGATCTTGTACATGCTGTTTTTGAGGTTTCATTTGCATCTTTTATGTTATAGTTTCCTAATGAGGAGGACACTTTTCATAAATTTGTTTCACCGCATGAAGTGCTTCCCTTTACTGAAGGTAAAGTCACACAACAACATTTTACTCTTTTTAGCACCCTCAAAACAGAAATGGTCAACAAGTTTACTTCTCAGCAGTGGATCCTCTGCGGTGATTGGGTGCTGTCAGAATGAGAGACCAAATAGCTGATAAAAACATTATAATCCACACCACACCACTCTAATTGATTACTGGAGTTACTTGTGGAAAATGGTTTTTGTTTAGTGATGGCATTCTGACGGCACCCATTCACCGCAGCTGATAAATAAAACTCTTACTCATTGTTTATGGGCAATTGGTAGTCATCAGTAGTTATAAGAACTAGTTTTGCTTATTTGTATTAGTAGTAAAGTAATTTTGTTGAAACTGTGTGCAACATTTTTAATGAATTTTTTTTTTTTCCCCCAGGTGAGATCTTGTCTAAGGTCAACTCACACTGTCCAGTATTCGACTACGTTCCTCCAGAGCTCATCACACTGTTCATCTCAAACATTGGCGGAAACGCTCCATCTTACATTTACCGTTTGATGAGTGAACTTTACCACCCTGAAGATCACGAACTCTAGACTGGAAAAATAAAGAATCTCTGACTCGCATGTTTGGCTTTTAAGATTCTGTGACTGTGAACTGAATGAGTATTTAAGCTACTGCTCCAAACTCAAAGTAAAAACAACATTTGTGTGTGTGTATCATTGACATTTAATACACCAAAAATATTGTGTAAACAGCTTACAGAAACTTGCAATTTATAAAACTCATAATTTGTTTTAAAAATTAGTCCAAAAAAATAAAAATTAAACTTAAAGCACAACAAAAATAATGATGCGAGAGATAAAGCTCTACATGAACCGTAGAAACGCTGCAGGTCAGCCATGATCATTCACAGGAGTGTCTCTCAACTGTGTGGAAAGAAACAAACAATTGCCGTTTACAGATATTTGATTCACAAGTACACTTCATAGGCTTTCCTGTAATAGTCTGAGTTTGTGGCACCTGCTCTGCGTTTTGGTCCATTTCAGCGCACTTCTGGGCGGCACTGCCACAGCTGGATGGTAGAAAGTACAGCCTACTCGCTTACACTGCGCCGCAAATCTACACGGCTGCAAGAAAAGCAGGCAATTAAATCAAAGTTAATGCATAAAAAAAACCTTGAATTTATGCTGCCTTCTTAAAGGTTAATATCAGAACTTCTGCTTTGAGTTAATTTGGTATTGCAGACGCTGTTGAAGATCTGAAACTCCACAATTAACCCTTAACGTGCCCCTATTATGGAACTAAATGACCTGATGATGTAAGACTCACTTTAGGGTGGTAGAAGGGACAGTCTAGCTTTTTACACTCTGGGAAGAAATGGCACACGCTGCTGGCTGGAGCCGGATCTGCAGGGTCAGAGGTCACAGTTAAAGATCAGAGGCCTTTTACAACACATTCCAGTGTATTTCATCTTCATCTTGCACACCTGCTCTCGTAGGGTTGCTGTTGAGTCTGCGGCTGACGTGTGTGAATGGACAGTCTGCTTTGGTGCACTTGGCATCGAACTTACAGTTTGGATGAATGAACAGACACTTGTTGCCAAATTTACAGTTGGGAAACATTCTGCAATGGAACCAAAAAAAAAAGACATTTGCTTTACTATGCATGACTGGAAAGAAATATCAAATTATTAATTTATTAATTACTCATTTTCAGTGCCACTGATACGGACAGGAAGGAAAAAAAAACGACTACAAAAAGTTAAAAGGTAACAAAAGGAAAAAAAAAGTAGAAAAAAAGAATTTAATATAAATACAAGCTACAAAAACAGTTACACAAATTTTAACTGCATTCAACCAAAAAAAAAAAAAGAGTTGATTGCTTTAAGTTGCCTAGACTAGTCAGTTGTTGATTTGAAGTTGCGAAAAGGGAAAAATAAATTAAGTTAGTCAAAAAGATATAAACACATACATACAATTATATATATATACACATATATTATATAAAAACCTAATTAGAATAAAAATAATAAAAGCAAAATAAACTAGTCAGTTGTTGCTATGTTACGTAGTATGAGTTTATCAGTCGTGGGCTGGTAATGTTCTCACTTGCACTGTGTGTTGGGGTGATGGTACAGACACTCGTCTCCAATTTTACAAGCAGGCCAAAACTTGCAGCGTTCTGGAAGTTTCTGTCGCTTAGCCTGAACCGGCTCTACTTCCATGTCTTCCACCACCTCATCTAATGCTCTTTCTGCTGAAGAAAGAAAGAAGGTAAGCAAGGCAAATCAGAAAGCAATCTTCACTACAGCTAGGAAGATCTTCATCTTACCGCCAGTGTTAAGAAACTCAGTGCCGAGTCTGAGGTGGACGGCAGGTTTGGGTCCATTATTTTCTGGAATGTCAGAGGTCGTATTGAACTCGTCCTCAGGCTCCATCTCCTGATCCGTGCGGTTTGCTAATGGACTGGGAACTCCATCTAATGTCACGATGAACTTGGGACTTGCTGCTTCCACGACCTCTGCTCTCTCTCTGCAGAGGAACAGACTAAGATGAGAGCATGTGACACTAAAAAATGGATTAATGCTGCTGAAAATTCAGCTTTGCATCATAGCAATAAATTACATTTTGAAAAATATTCAAATAGAAAACTGTTAATACTGCGATTTATCCAATTAATGTAGACTTGGTGAGCAAAGGAGACTTGTGTCTTTTTTTAAATCTGACCCCAAACTTTTGCATGGTGGTTTATAAGCATTGTTTTTGCTTGAAATCTCTCCGTCATACCTGGCCTGCACCATTCGGGACGTGACGGGTGTGTCTTCAGTTTGACTGACAGCACTAGGCCCGCTCCTCGCTGGTTGAGTTTGTTCAAGTTCTGGTTTCCTCATGATAAATGAACGCGTGTCCAGAGCATTGAGTCTCGCCGCCTCCAAAACCTGCAGCTCTGAATTAAAAAAAACAAAAACAAAAAACAATTCTTGTGATGTAAAATTACTCTAGTCTACAGTGTCACACGGTTCTTCAGAAACCATGCTGATTCTACCAAACAGTTGTTCAGATCACTATTTTTGTGGAAGCTGTAATGCATTTTGATTTGATTTCTGCAAAAGATGTTTTGATGATTAGTACGTTTATTAGAAAATCACTTACAAACAAACCTTTTTTTACATTACAAATGATGTCACTTTTAATCAATTTAATGAATCCTTGTTGAACAGAAGAATTAATAAATCTGTTGATCAAATGGTCTCTTACAAAAGACTACTGAGCATCAAAAAAAGTGACTGAATGACTTTGTACAACTAAAGCTGGTGATACACGGACCAACTTTTTGAGCAATGTTGTTATCAATGGGCAACCAGAGGAGACACAGTGTCCATGTTCGATTGAAAATATCCAGATAGAGCCCAAGCAACATTGCTCAAAAAAGTTGCCTCGTGTATCATCAGCAAGATCACAGGTCAAAATCAGGTCATGTCCCTCACGGTATTCACTGAGCTGCTCTCGACTGTCCTCTTCTGGAAGCTCCAACTGCAGACGAGATGCTAAAGCTACAGATTGTGCTGAAAAACACAGAAAAGAAACCAATTTGCAGTTTGACATCTCGCTCCTACTATCAACACAATGTTTGAAGAGTGTTCGCAAATTTTTATTGTGTTAGCTATTTGTATTTTTAGTTATTTTTTGCAGTATGATTGAGATGCACAATAACCCCCCCACCAAACAAATTAACTCTTTATTTCAGTAAGTAACAGATGCTCACGACTGTGCAGCCTTTCCTGAGGCGTGAGAGCATGCAAGTGCTCCTGGACCAATCGAATTGCAGCATTATTCATCTCGTCGCTTGCCGAACGGGTCCGTGGTGCTACAGGAACAGTCTGCCGCTGGGGTACTACACGTGAGAATACAGAACAAGGGTTATTATTATTACTGACGAAAACATCTTTGGAGACCCCATATTCTAGTACATCAAGTTACAATAATAAAAATGAATTACTAAATTTAAATCAAACTAAAATTACTCAATTGAAATTAGAAATGCTGCCTTGGTAGCAAGATGAAAGATCATGTTTTATATTTAGTTTATATTTCAGTTAAAGTTTATTTTATTTTAAGTAACTTTTTTTATAGTTTTGGTTTTACTATAATAGCCCTGAATTGTAATAAATTATTCTCTTATTCTTAATCGAATGAAAATAAGAACAAATCAGTCATTTAAGGCTACAATTTACTAAATAGAAGAAACAAATTCACAAGCTGTGTGAGGTCTCCGTAAATAACTACACTGTGTTAAACCAAATGTTATTATTAATTTTTAATGCATATCTCAAACCTGTGTATGTAGTGGTTTTATTGATGGATTCCTGAGCTTCTGAGATTGCTTTGAGGATCAGATTTTTATTAGCTTGTTTGGCTGGTGGAAGAGAAGGCCTGCAAAACACACATACAACACCAAATTAACATGGGTAAGCAACAGATTATTAATAACCATATTTTAAAAATCTCTTTTTTTTTCATTATTTCAGAGAGGAACGTACTTGCGCTCAGGCTTCGATGGCAGAGACACTTTGCTAGCAAGACCGTAGTCCTCCTCATCTTCCTCCTCCTCCTCATTCAGATCATCACTCTCCTGTCCACGTTCATGACTTCTGTGAACCCGAACCACTGAACTGGCTACAGGCGCCTTTCGTTTCCTGGACAATTCCTGCCAGAAGGGTTCCATTCATTGAGGTAATGAGCTACGACATCTTGGACTGAACTGATGTTTTCATTATATTGAAATTCACTCACCCTGCTGCTCTCCGCTGAGCTCCTGTAGCCCCGGCCATGGCTGGAACCTGACCTTTCCTGACCTCTCGTGACGTCTGAGGACCTGTAAGCATCTAAAGTTTGTCTTGAAGACACCAGCGCTGGCCGTGGCCTGTCCATATTCGAGCGGCTAAATAAAGCCTGAGGGGTCAAGCTCTGCTCCAGGGGGTCGTAGCCAATGAGGTCATCATCCAGATCAGGCTTGATGTCAATCACAGCTTCTGCTGATGCCTCCATCAGCGGTTTAACAGCAGATGTCAGTCTGGAGGGTCTTTCAGAAGAGCCTCTCCTGCTGGGGAAAAAAAACTGGTGAGCTTGTAATCAATTAAAGCGCCCCTATTATAGATTTTTGAAAATGGGAGTCATTGAGCAATTAAGGGAAAAATAAATGCATATTATAAGTGTTTGTAACTTGTATGCATGTCAGCCTGTTGTTTGGGACCCCCAAACCCAAAATATAAACCTTTCATAACCCATAATAGAAGCAGTTTAAAGAAAAAGATCACCCAAAAGTTGATGGGAGCCACTGATTTCTGTAGTACAGGCAAAATTACTACAGAAGACAATGGATGCCAGTAGCTCAAAATTCAACATTCCTCAAAATTCAATATACATTTTCTTTTATGTGCAGCAGAAGAAAAAAACGCATACAGGTTTCAAACAACTTTAGAGATGTCCTTTTTTTGGGTGAGCTATTTCTTTAAGACAAATCTGCAGTGATTTGGTAATCCACTCATGGGAATTAATTACCTGGTGCGATTCTCGTGGGCAGAGCTTGAGACTCTGCCTTCCAGCTTATCAGAGCGTGAGCTGGAAACAGCAAGAGCACGAGGCTCCGCCCCCCTCCTGTTGTTTTCTGCTGGGATGCTTGTCTCTGAGTGCTGAACGGATGGACGGAGAGATGTGGGCTCTGCAAAACCAATACAAATATTGGTAAATTAACTCAACCACATTAAAATTAGAAAAGCTGCCCTGGCAACTAACCGTTAAGTTTAAAGGATTAGTTTACTTTCATAATCCAATTATAAACATCTTGGGGTGAGTATATCAGGAAATTTTATTTTAAAGTGAACTAATCCTTTAATAAGTTTAGACACTAAAATTAACAGGAAATCTACAAACACAAAAATTAAATGAAACAAATTAATGCAAATGACAATATTATATATATATATATATATATATATATATATATTTTTTTTTTTTTCTATTTTAATATAATCTTATCTAAAAACTAATACACATGGAACAATTGACAAATTTTCCAGTCAATAGGTCACAATATAATTCAATGTTTAATTACTACACAGTTAGGCGGTTATTACTTGTAATATTAAATGCAAGAGATTACATAAAACAATGCACTATGGGATGTAAAAAGTCACATGACCTAAACATGATCTCCAACATAACATACCTACTGCAACCGATCTTAGCTTATCCAGAACACCATGTAACCTACAACACACACAAACAGCATTTACTTCATTGTTATATACTTTCAGCACAACTGTTTTCAACATTGATAATAATCTGAAATGTTTCTTGAGCAGCAAATCAGTATATCAGAATGATTTCTGAAGGATCATGTGACTCTGAAGACTGGAGTAACAATGTTGAATAAATAAAAATAAATTACAATAAAAAAAACTTATTTTAAATTGTAGTAATACAGGAAAAACAAAACAGTAATATTGTGAAGCATTTCTTTTTACTATATAAAATCTTGGTTTGCAGAAGAGACTCGTTTAAAAAAAAAAACAAACCTCACTGACCACAAACATCACAACGTAGACTTTCACCTACCATACGGTGAACTTGATTGTATTGTTGCCAAGAAACAAGGACAGGTCGTCTGCCATCTGCTTTGGGTTCTTCTTATTGGCCACCATAACCATGATATAATCTGGAAGCTCCTCGTCTGACAGAAACACACAGTAACATGTTAAATCTGATCTGAACACAGCCAGTAAACCATTAACACTTAATTGTTTAATAGATATCCTGTTTCCCATAAAACATTTAGACATGCATGCAGAATTGACTTCTTACTATCCTTTGCAGTGAATGGGTGCCGTCAGAATGAGAGCCCAAACAGCTGATTAAAAAAACATCACAATAATGCACACTGCTCCAGTCCATCAGGTAAGAGCTTGTGAATTAAAAGATGTGTGTTTGTTAGAAGCAAAACAATCAATAACATATTTTTAACTTCAAACATTTGCTTCTAGCTAAAATATGAGTAACCTATCCATAAAATTGGTTACTCAAGCTTTTCAAACAAAAGAAGTGCTTTTCACATTATCTTAGTTGATGACCTGGAGTGGTGTGGATTATTGTGATGTTTTAATCAGCTGTTTGGACTCTTATTCTGACGGCACCCATTCACTGCAGAGGATGCAATAGTGTGCAAGTGATGGAATGCTACATTCCTTATCTGTTGGGATAAACACACAAAATTATCTATATCTTGGATGATCTGAGAGTAAATACTTTGTTGCTTTGATTGTATTATTTCAATAGTTCACTGAACTTCCTGTTTTGCAAGTGACAAGACTTTCCTCTTCCCTCGGCAAGCACACTAATAAGTAATGAAACATAATTTAGCTGATTAAAAATTAATTATGCATATCTCATGCCAGCTCTTACCCACATAAGCGCCGAGCTCTTGCAACTTTCCTTTGATAGCGGTCTGAAAAACAAGAAGTTACATTATTACATTAGAAGTCTAAACAAAACATTACGTACACGATACATTATATTTTACAGACAAATAATACCACATTTAACCTTTACAAAACTGTACCGATGATGGCATCAGATGACAATCACATGGCACTTTAGAACATATCATGGTACTGATAGATCACGTAACATAGTACTCATGGTGCATCCTGTTAAGAATACTATGGCTACGTTAAGTTACTTAGTGAAGATCACTGATATTCAAACACACACAAAAATTAAACTAACTTTCTACTATATTACAAACACTACAATAACATTTAATAAAACAGAAAAGCACATGAACGCAAAAAAAACAAGCAAGAACAGACTAAACAAGGAACATTCATTAAAACACAACTGTAGGTTAGCGAGCAAGCTAAACACTTCCGAAGGCTACGCATTGTAAACAGCTTACTCTTATTTTCTTGCTGATCTCAGTTCCGATTTCCATACTTGTTTGGTTTGTTGCTTCCCTTTAGATACAAGATTTTATTTAAAATAACAAGACATTGAAAAAATAAGACAGAAGAACAATTTGCTGTTGCTAGGCCTCGCGTGCCGCTTCTCTATTCATACTGCGCATGCGCAGCCGGTTGAGCACGACAACTTTAATTCACTTAAAATTATTTTATTAATAAAAACATTAATCTAAGTTTCCAAGATGTGCTATAATTCTTTTAAATGTTTTTTTATATATGCACAATTCCTGTAAAAGTGTTACTTTTTATATAAATTAAACGAAATAAATGTTTTATTGTTTGGTAATAAAAATCCTTGCAATATTAATAAATGATATTTATTATTACTATCATCATTAATTATATTTAAATATTATACAAGTTTATTATTTTATTATTTCGATTCATTATTTAACTTTTTTGATGATTAGACCAACTGAGTTAACTAAATATTTCCTATAGAAAATGTTATAAAGCTGTTTATTTATTTGCAATAATGGAACGTTTTAAATGGTTTTTACATTTTCGTAATAATTTAATAAATATAAATTATTTTTGAAGTCTGCCTATTTTTTTTCATTTTTGTTTTGCTGTTTTTTTTTAAATTGTATTCACTCCTCCAGTCCGCCAGAGTGCGCTAATGCACACACACGCTCTCTCTCTCTCTCTCTCTCTCTCTCTCTCTCAAACACTCACGATATCTGCTGTCAAACGGCGTGAGCTTTAGATATTGTAGTGAGATTTAGATATTTAGTCTTAAAATAAATAATAATCGAGAGTAAGAGGATGGGCTGGAGCTCTGTTTACATCTCTGAATCTCTGAGAATAAAGAGGGATATCGTGACGGCGAGTTAGATTCGCGCGAGAGAAACGCAGATGTACTGATAGCAGAGGATTCAGGGGGATTTTACGGGCGGTCAAAGATGAGCTGGCTCGGCAGGAACGCAATGATCGGTCTCGGCGTCGGTGTGACGATCAGCACCGGCCTGATCGCATTATTGATCATTAAAGAAGCTCTCAGAAGGAGAAACCGCCCCCGCCTGCTGCTTCACAACACGAGCTCCGCGTTACAGAACGAAATCGGTAATGTTACCAACCAAAACACTTCACGTAGCCTACATCATGTTTCACGTGTGTATGACACTGGTGTGTGTGTTCAGTAGACTCCGCTGCGCTCTCCACTGCGGTGAGCGGTTTGTCTCCTGAGCAGCAGGTGGAGCTGAGGAAGACTCTGGATGAGGTGATGAAGAGCGTGTCCAGTCTGAGGAATGAGATCGCAGAGCTGCGGGAGGGTCTGAGGGACATCAGCACCACCATCGCTGAAGATGTCAAGTGGGTCAACTCTTGTAGTGACCGGATAAGACATGTCGCTCGTTTATATAAACTCGTGGGAACGCAATATGTAAACACACTTGCGTGTCTATAGCAACCTGGAGTTATCTGAAATAGGAATCATTAATACATTAACGTTTTAGTTAAGAATGACAAGAAAGATATTATTATATTTTTATTTTTAATGTTAAAAAAAATGCTATAGCGTAATATACATGATAAATTCCAAAAAAAGCCATATGGACTCAAATCATTGACAGTATTTACAAAGCATAAATGTAAATGTAATTATTAAGATATATAATAGAGATGGTTAATTGAGAATAAGAGTTTAATAAGGTTGTTGTTTTTGACATGCAGGTTTGTTTAGACATTGAATGTGTGGCATTAAGAAAATGTTCCCTCAACATAGAATTTCAAGGCCATCTCATCTCATTTCATTCATCTCATCTGCCTTTGTTGTCTCTCTCCTTGCAGGAAGACTGTGGAGGAGAGTCAGAGATCGCGACGGAGGCGTACGCTCATGCCGAGGGAGCGCTCTGAGTCCATGAGCTCCAGCTCCATTTACTTCACCGCCAGTGCTGGGGTCGCCAGTTTCTGTGACGACAGCGAGGTTGGGTAAGTCCTCTGTGCCAGGATGCCGTGAAGCTCTTTGAGACTGTGGTGTTCGTTTCATCAGTAGAGCTCTTCCACAGGTACTCCACAGCCTATTCCAACGCAGAGTCCGACTACACAGACAGAGAGACGGATCGCGATGGGGAGGAAGACGGGAGAGACTCTGAGGAGGAGGAGGAGGAGGATGAGGATGAGAGCTGCGCCACAGTTCTCACGCTGAGACACGACGATTCACAGGCAGAGGAAGAGGATGATGAAGATGCCGGGATGATGGTGGACTGTTTAACAGACATTCCTAGCCCTGAACTAGCCCTCCTGCTTGCCCAGTGTGATCTGCTGCATGCAGGGGATTCTGTGAAAAAAACAGAGGGCTTCCAGCTGTTGATGGAAAACAGACCCCTGGTGAGATACTGAACAATGAATTTTGACACAATATTTAAATTGTACACACAGTATTATTATTATTATTATTATTTTTTTAAATTTCATTCAAAACTTTGGGGTTAGTTTTTTTTTCTTTTTGAAAGAAATTAATACTTTTAATCAACAAGATTCCATTTAACTTTCTATTCATCAAAATAATTTATTATGGTGGCCACAAAAAATATGAAGCAGCACAACTGTTATTAATAATAATGAGAAATGTACTTTAGCAGCAAATCAGAATAGTATTAGAATAATTTTTTGCATCACAGTAATAAATTACATTTTAAAATATATTCAAATAGATAAGTTATTTTAAATTGTAAAAACATTTTACAATATTACTGTTTTACTTATTTTTAATAAAAAAAAATGCACCCCTGGTGAGTATAAAGTGTTTCTTTCAAAAACATAAAAATCTTATTACCACCAAACTTTTTTATCATTGTGTATATTTTATTGTACTAAAATAAAGAGTATTTAATATTAATCATTTAATTTTAAACGTAAAATTTACAACATTTTAAAATTTATATAAATTAATTACATTTGAATTATTATTAACCTAATTATTTTAATTTATGTATTTTAAAAGAGAAAAATTACACTTTTCAAACCAAATATTTTACTAAATTCAAATTTAAAATGAATACAGAATTCTAAGTAAAGCTAAATCACATCAAAGGTAATACAATAAATGTGTACACAAATTTATTTAAGAAAAATATGTTATACATATGTAGTAAATATATGTAAATATATGTAATAAATATACACAGCACACACACATTTTATATGGACACAAAAATGTTTGGTTGCATTGCGCAGGACTAAAACATAGCCTTTCTTTATGTATTTGTGGTCAGTATGCTGATAATGTGCAGTTCATGTGGCGACTGGCTCGTGCATACAGCGACATGTGTGAGACGGCCGACAATAAAGAAGAAAAGAGAAACTACGCTGAGCAAGGTGAGGAAATATCACATGAGTGGCCCATAAGTCAAGCGCACTTCCTAACATCACACTTTATGAGAAAAAAACACTGCATTGGCTGGAAAACATTCTCTGCTGAGTGTGGAGGGAGCATTACACACTCCTTAAAGACTTGAAACACTGCTTATAATGTCTGCTCTGACCTTTGATCTTTTGACACTGAAGGTCGTTATGAGGCAGAGGCAGCGCTGATGAGGAATGGACTGAGCGCTGATTGTCACAAGTGGTATGAAAACACCACACACGCATATTCATCTTTACTGTATGAGATGAGTTTTAATGTGCAGTATTTCTCTCAGGTTTGCCATCCTCGCGAGCTTGTCTTCACAGTACGAGAGCATTCACGGAAAACTGAAAAGCGGTCGCGTGCTGAAGGTGAGCCTGTGAGGCTTTTTGTCAGAAATGCAGATGTACATGAGGGCGTTCTGTTGTGAGTCGTGTGTTTAATGGTTGTATTTGTTCTGGATGTAACGACAGGAGCATGTGGACAGAGCTTTGGCTCTACGTGATGATGATCCCATCTGTTTCTATCTGCTCGGCCGCTGGTGTTTAGAGGTCAGATCTTGTCATAATATACATTGTTTTAACACTCTGATGCTCTTCAGCCATTTCGGATTACATTTTTTTTAAAAGAATTTATTGTACTTCATCAGAATGGTACAAAACTTAAATGGTACAGGCTTTAACATTTTCTATGTGAACGCAAAAACAAATTGCTAATGCTAACAAATCACCCATAATATCTGTGAGATTCACATGTTTTTGTGTGTTGTAGGTGAGCTCTCTGGGTTGGTTGGAGAGGAAAACTGCTGCCACGCTTTATGTAACTCCTCCCACATCCTCACTGAATGAAGCTCTGGAGAACTTCCTCAAGGTAAAGATGAGTCATATGTACGGCTTCAGCAACTGAGAAGATTCATTAAACTCATTCTGATGTTTCTGATTTGTCTGAACTCTAGGCAGAGGAGTTAAATCCAGGCTTCTCCAAAACAGTTCGCCTTTATATCGCCAAGGTACATGTATTATTATCTATCCACCTTTTTCCTGATGTGATAATGGGTGCCGCCATTTGTATGTATATTCTATGAGTCTAGCTTCCGATCTCATCCACGTCCAGCTATTTTTAGCTGTACAAAACAATTCACAATTCACTATACTTTCCTCATTTCCCCTTTGATTAAAAACAGTATATTAAGTATATTTCTAATAGTAGTTGTTTAAATAATGTATTATCCAATTAAATATGCACTCATTTTTATATATTGTATATACATATATTCAATGGTTTTGCCTGCAGTTTGTTGACGTATAAGGAACTGTTTACACAAATAATTATTCTGCTCCTTTTAAAACTTCTTATTGGAAAACCATGCCTTGTATTTCTCTTTGTTTACAGTGTCACAAAGAGCTAGGAAATGTATCAGAGGCCAGAAACTGGGTCCAGTTAGCTCTGAGCACGTCGGTAGGAGCCAGTGAGGTAAATTTGGGCTTTTCATAGTTGAATTAGTATTGCTGATTTAAGGTTTTGAGTCTCAGATTAATTGTTTTGTTTCTTCAGGATTCTGACAGCGCAGCTTTACAGGAGGAGCTGAAGACTTTGATTGACAGTACAACTGACCAATCTACAAGCAGTATGAATATTTAGAGTGGGGTCCAATGAAAATAATTTAATCTTTTTACATTTTACGTGGTATGTACTCTATTTATTTAATGTTATTTGCAGATGTACATTGTTAAAACATATTTTTAGTAATCAAAAAAACAAATCTAAATATTATACATTAAAATTGTTTACTATTGTTCTCCTTCACAAAGCACTGATAGATGGTGACTCATATCATTCCTATTTTTTTTTTTAACATTTAAATATGACATGAAATTAAGCATTTATTTAATTGATTACAAAATGACTGACATTTGAGTTCATTTTGAAGTGAATAGCTGAAATATGACAATTAAATAACACACTTATATCATTTTGCTGCTTTTCAAAGGTTTTAACTGATTGGATTGTTGTAGAATTTCTTATCAATTAATAAAATAATTGTGAAGACTGAAAATGAAAAGCAGAAGTTGCCTTTGTCTTGCTTTTATTTTCTGCAGAAAATGATCGGGTTTACACACAACTGGCTGTGAGCAAAGAGATAAAGGGCATCATAGACCAGAGTTGTTATAGTTAAAAGTATACATTTCAAACAAAATTCCCATCTAGCCAATGAAAATGGTTGAAGCACATCACCCCATGGTACTACTTGCATACTGCTGAGGTCTGGCTATTCTTAATCTATCCCATCCCTGGTATGCTATACCTCTGAGATATTTTCCCCCTTGCACAATATCTGAATCTCTGTATTCTACTTATTATAAGAACTATCAATCACACAAACACTTTATAAAATAATTGATTAGAAAACATATGTGACTTAAATGTATGGAAATATAATCAATGTGTTGTATGTAACTAGTAAATTTGAAATATTTCTATTACAGTATCAAACAAAAAATGCACTTTAATTAGTTTAACAGATAAAACACTTTAATTCGGAGTAGTTTATGTACAAACAGTTCAGTCCAGACAAAACAAACAAATATAACAAAGGAAATATAATACAGTGGCTGACATTAAAGTAAAAGAGCAAATAATTACACCAGCTCAAATCATTCATATCCACCAATCTGCATATGTAAATAAACCATTAGTTTTCACTCTGAAGGATTCACTCTCTTTCCAAACAATTCCAGACTAAACAATACACGTCCGTATTTACATGTTTCAGTTATTCTACAGGAGTCTTTTCTCTGGCTGATGGTCTCATCAAACGCTCAGGTTCTCTGGTTGATATCCTTTCAGTCTTTAGCGTCACCCACTCCGTCAGCATTAATGGCAAACATTGCCTCTGCTTCAGGCAAACATGGAGAGTCGTAAATCTTACATATCCGCGTCTCTCCTCGACCCTTTCGCAGGTATAATCTAGGGAGACAGATAATTGAAATATTAATATATAGAGTATGAGAAGAGTATCAAACAGCAACCAAGATCATCCAATGCAAAGATTTACCGAGTCGTCGAGGCATGTGCTAGGATATTTCCTCCAATCGGCTTCTTGGGATCTGCTGAAAACATGGCCGCTCCATCCACCTGTGCTACCACCTGGTTAGTGATGACGACGGCCACACCAAACTGCAAACAAGATATTTAGAAAATATTTCCATGATCTCACATCATATACATGCCATAAAAGTCATTTTTTCCCTTATAAATGCAATATATTATACAATACACATGCTTCACATACAAAAAAAACTTTACAGTAATAAACAGGAAAATATTTTGAAACAATGTCAACAGTGTCATTATTCAACTCTACTAAGATTCACAAGACAAACAGGGTCATATTTGAAACCACAAAAAAAATCATGCCAATCCTACGCAATAAAATTTTTTGTTGTTGAATGTTTAGTTTTTTGTCTAATGGACTGTGTATAAATATATATTCTAAAAGTTCTAAAACTTACGAAGAAGCTCCGATCATAAAACAATGTGTGTGATCTCTCATCTTTACCTCATCGGCGAGACGGAGCAGCATGCGTAGAAACCGCCCCAGATGGCCCTGACGGGCAGAC